>ONZH01019701.1:0-58409 GCA_900303285.1 Rhinella marina | reverse complement strand
GTATGGTGGTGTTATCCAGTCACTGTATGGAGATATCGGTGACTGTATGGTGGTGTTATCCAGTCACTGTATGGAGATATCCGGTGACTCTATGGTGGTGTTATCCAGTTACTGTATGGAGATATCCGGTGACTGTATGGTGGTATTATGCAGTCACTGTATGGAGATATCCGTCTGTATGGTGGTATTATGCAGTCACTGTATGGAGATATCCGGTGTCTGTATGGTGGTGTTATCCAGTCACTGTATGGAGATATCCGGTGACTGTATGGTGGTGTTATCCAGTCACTGTATGGAGATATCCGGTGACTGTATGGTGGTGTTATCCAGTCACTGTATGGAGATATCCGGTGTCTGTATGGTGGTATTATGCAGTCACTGTATGGAGATATCCGGTGTCTGTATGGTGGTATTATGCAGTCACTGTATGGAGATATCCGGTGACTGTATGGTGGTGTTATCCAGTCACTGTATGGAGATATCCGGTGACTGTATGGTGGTGTTATCCAGTCACTGTATGGAGATATCCGGTGACTGTATGGTGGTATTATCCAGTCACTGTATGGAGATATCCGGTGACTGTATGGTGGTGTTATCCAGTCACTGTATGGAGATATCCGGTGTCTGTATGGTGGTGTTATCCAGTCACTGTATGGAGATATCCGGTGACTGTATGGTGGTATTATCCAGTCACTGTATGGAGATATCCGGTGACTGTATGGTGGTTTTATCCAGTCACTGTATGGAGATATCCGGTGTCTGTATGGTGGTGTTATCCAGTCACTGTATGGAGATATCCGGTGTCTGTATGGTGGTGTTATCCAGTCACTGTATGGAGATATCCGGTGACTGTATGGTGGTGTTATCCAGTCACTTTATGGCGGTATCCGGTGTCTGTATGATGGTTTTATCCAGTCACTGTATGGAGATATCCGGTGTCTGTATGGTGGTGTTATCCAGTCACTGTATGGAGATATCCGGTGACTGTATGGTGGTGTTATCCAGTCACTTTATGGCGGTATCCGGTGTCTGTATGATGGTGTTATCCAGTCACTGTATGGAGATATCCGGTGTCTGTATGGTGGTGTTATCCAGTCACTGTATGGAGATATCCGGTGACTGTATGGTGGTGTTATCCAGTCACTTTATGGCGGTAACCGGTGTCTGTATGATGGTGTTATCCAGTCACTGTATGGAGATATCCGGTGTCTGTATGGTGGTGTTATCCAGTCACTGTATGGAGATATCCGGTGACTGTATGGTGGTGTTATCCAGTCACTGTATGGAGATATCCGGTGTCTGTATGATGGTGTTATCCAGTCACTGTATGGAGATATCCGGTGACTGTATGTTGGTGTTATCCAGTTACTGTATGGAGATATCCGGTGTCTGTATGGTGGTGTTATCCAGTCACTGTATGGAGATATCCGGTGACTGTATGGTGGTGTTATCCAGTCACTTTATGGCGGTATCCGGTGTCTGTATGATGGTGTTATCCAGTCACTGTATGGAGATATCCGGTGTCTGTATGGTGGTATTATGCAGTCACTGTATGGAGATATCCGGTGACTGTATGGTGGTGTTATCCAGTCACTGTATGGAGATATCCGGTGACTGTATGGTGGTGTTATCCAGTCACTGTATGGTGGTGTTATCCAATAACTGTATGGCAATAACTGTTCCCTCCCCTGCCCATGCCATCTTTTTTAGACCTGGCATGAACGGGTAAAAGTTGCAGACTGAGGTGTAAAGGACCTGTGCGCCACAATCTGTGTCAGAAATACGCTTAATATAGGTATATTTCTGTTTTAATAAATGACCCCTAATTGTCTTATGATTTCAGGGTAGGGCTAATATCTTTATAGTATATAGATTCTAGTATATTATACTGTGCCCTGTATTTCCCAATAGATAAATGATCCGTGGGTAAAGCAGTCTTCATCCCTGACCACCAGAACCGGGCTGTGCTCTGTCAGAACATGGCGGCCTCCCCTCTCTGCTCCGCTGTGTACTGGTGCTTATTCTGGCACTAAGGCCGGGTTCACATCACATTTAATGTATACATTAAGAGATCCCTCAGACTGATCCATATGGTGGTGTCCGTTTACCATACAGTTCCATTGTAAAACAACATATACGTTAACATATGCATTTTTTACTGGACTCTGCAGGATACAAAACGAGGTGTACTGCATAGAGATGAGCGAACGTGCTCTTAATGAGCACTGTAGCGCTCGGCTCCCCTGCGCTCGCATGGGCACAGGCAGAGGTCGCAATAACGCATAAAAATGCGTCATAGACGCGTTTTTAGGCAATTTTACTCCCTGAAAAAAGTCTAAGGCGTACCACTACACCTAAGACTTTTCTCAGTTTTTCATCAGCGCAGTGAGCGCTGTGAACGGCACAGGCAGCACAGCAATGCTGCCTGTGCCTGAAATAACCAATAACAAAGCTCCTTACAGCAAGCAGGTTTGTTATTGGTGCGCCAGAGAAATACAGGTCGGGTGAGGCAGAGGAAGCCGGTGGGTGCTGGAAGGAGGAGGGGCCTGCTCCCGAGGCTGGAAGGAGAGCGGGCGCGCATAGCATGGACCCTGGGGAACAAAACAGGGCGGCTGGAGAGGTAAAGGGCCGCGGACTGATGTCACTGTTGCCTGGGAGAAGAGCTGCCTCCGGCCTGTGTCCCCCAGGTGGAGAGGGATGGGAGAGTTGTGGCAGTGAAAAGCTGTCCATCTTCAAGTGAGTGATTTTCCCCCTCCCCCAACCATGGTTCTGTCCAGTCTCCCAGTTCTCTGCTCCCCCTCCTCCTGTCACCCCACTAATAACCCAACTCTCCCCCCACTAGTGACCCTGCTCCCCCTGTCGCCCCACTAGTGACCCTGCTCCCCCTGTCGCCCCACTAGTGACCCTGCTCCCCCTGTCGCCCCACTAGTGACCCTGCTCCCCTGTCGCCCCTCTAGTGACCCTGCTCCCCCTGTCGCCCCTCTAGTGACCCTGCTCCCCCTCCTTCTGTCACCCCACAGGGAAGCTGAACAGACTCCACCCACTACAATGGGATCCGTTCAGTTTCCATTTGCGATCTGTCTTTTTACCAGACAGAAAACTCCTGCATACAAGGCTTTTTTGTCTGGTCTTTCAACAGAATCTGCAACAGAGGCTCCAAATGCAGCCTCCAACACAGATGTGAGCAAGTGCAGGCCTGCGTATTATGTATTTTAATTACCGCAAATTTCGTACTCCTTCTCGGATAAAAATACTCCTCATCCTACGGATAGGAAAAACGTGGTGTGAACCCACTGTTACATATGAAGAAATGCGATGCCAGGAGGGTCATGAGGGGGGGGCCTGCACAAAAATTTGCTGTGTGGCCCAGTTAGTTCTAGCTACGCCACTGTCTTTCTGTATATAGCACCACCATTATGTCACCATATAGCGGCCGTTTTACATGGTGGATAAATGAGATGATTTTTTGTGGTTTTTGGGCATCTTCTACAATCCATTATCATTTTGATATCTGACTCAATATATGTCTCTTTGGACTATTGGACTATTTAGATTTTTCTTGTGTTTATCAATCATGTGTTTGACTATATTAACCCCCGATGAACGTCTCACGAGGGGAAACGCGTTGGGTTAGCTACATGGTATTTGTCTAGGGAATATAAGGGATAGATAGGGTAGTGATAGGTGTCACTATAGGGATTTCCAGTTCCCGCACCCCCGTTTGAATATCTCCAATTACTGTACCTACCCGTGTAATATTGTGTAGTTTTTGTATTTGTCCTCTGCATCGGTTCTTTTGAGTGGTGTGGGGTGTTTTTGTTGTATATCTACTCATGACTAAGTTATGAGCATTTTATTTATCAATGTCCATATTAAAAGTTAAGTTTTGAGTTTTCAGCTTCTCTGTGAACCTGTGGATTTCTCTGTGCTGATCTTCTTTTTGGGATATCATTTATTCTGTGATGGAGTTTTAAAAATCCCTGATTGCTCAAAATGAAAAATTAAAAAACATTGTCTATATGCTCATATATGAGCTTTAAAATAATCATAAAAATTAAAAAAAAATGTTAAAAAATATATAAAAAATATAAAAGTTTAAATCCATATTTCAATATAATTAAAAATAAATACCTAAATAACAATAAATATAAATATCATGTGTATCACCGCGACCGAAAACACCCGTACTTTTAAAATATAAAAAAAACTAATTCCAATATGGCAAATTGCATAACGGAAAAAAGGGTCAAAATGGCCGATTTGCCATTTATTCACTACTTCTCTTACCCAAAAAAATGTAATAAAATGTGATAAAAAAAAGTCACGCACACTCCAAAATGGTATTAAAAATAATATGGCTTGTCCCTCAAAAAATGAGCCCCTAAACAGCTCAGTGGATGTAACTATAAAAAAGTTATGGGGGTCCGAATATGACGATGTAAGAATGTTTACATTTATTTTTACACTATTTAAACATAACAAACCTACACGTATGGGGTATTGTTTTAATCGTACTGACCCAGAGAACGAAGGGCATGGGTCAGTTTTGCCGCAAACAGAACGCCGTGGGAATGAAACCCATAAAATCGTGGAGGAATTGCGTTTTTTTTCCAAATTCCCCAATTTCAATTTTTTTTTACTGATTCCCACTATTCAATAATTAATGGCAGCACTTGAAACTACAACTTTTCCCGCAAAAAAATAAGCCCTCATACAGCTATGTGAACAAAAATATAAAAAAGTTATGGCTCATGGAAAATGGGGTAGAAAAAAACAAAAAAACCTCCGGTATCCAAAGGATTAATGACAGGCATAGGTACAAAGAGACTGGTGCAAGTCGAATGTGATACCCATTTTCAAAAAGGGTGCTAGGTCTTTACCAGGAAATTATAGACCAGTAAGCTTAACATCCATAGTGGGAACAATGTTTGAGGGTCTTCTATGGGACTACGTACAGGATTATGTAACTGTCAGTAATATAATAAGTGATAGCCAACATGGTTTTACTAAGAACAGAAGCTGTCAGACTAACCTGATTTGTCTTCATGAGGAGGTGAGTAGAGGCCTGGACAGAGGGAAGGATGTCGACATTGTGTTTTTGGACTTTGCAAAGGCATTTGATACTGTCCCTCATGGACGACTAATGGGTAAATTGAGTATTGTTTTTTAAAAGTACACTCTAATTTGTAATTGGATTGAAAATTGGCTTCATGATCATGTCCAGAGAGTTGTGGTCAATGATTCCTACTCTGAATGGTCCCCAGTTATAAGTGATGACCCCAAGGTTCTGTGCTGGGTCCGCTATTATATAACTTATTCATTAATGACATAGAGGATGGGAGTAGTAGTGCTGTTTCTATGTTTTCAGAAAACACCAAGATTTGTAATACAGTCCAGTCTATGGAAGATGTTAATAAGTTACAAGCTGACTTGGACAAACTTACTGTTTCCACTTGGCAAATGAGGTTCAATATAGATAAATGTAAAGTTATTCACTTGGGGGCTAATAATCTGCATGCAATAATCTTGTATTAAAAGAGGCCATAATACAAAGAATTGGTACGGCCTCACCTGGAATACATGGTTCACTTCTGAGCACCAGTCTATAAAAATGTTGCCTTGGAGAAAAAGTGAAAAGGACAGCAACTAAACTCATAAAGGGCCTAGAAGATTGAAGATCTTAGCTCTGAGCAAAGATTAAATGAACTGACTTTGTTTAGTCTTGAAAAAAGACGTCTAAGGGGGGGACATGATTAACCTGTCCAAATATATAAATAGACTAAGTCATAAGAGGCGACAAGCCTTCACTACAGTAAGGGCTGTGAACCTCTAGAATGTCCTGCCTCAGGAGCTGGTCACAGCAAATACAGTAGATGGCTTCAAAAAGGGTTTAGATGACTTTTTAATTCAAAATAACATTGAGGCTAATTACAATGTATAGAAATATTGTTCTACACTCTTCAATATATTTATTAATGATCTTGTAGAAGGCTTGCACAGTAAAATATCAATTTTTATAGATGACACTAAACTGTGTAAAGTAATTAACACAGAAGAGGACAGTACACTGTTACAGATGGATCTGGATAGACTGGAGGCTTGGGCAGAGAAGTGGCAGATGAGGTTTAACAGTGACAAATGTAAGGTTATGTATATGGGAAGGAATAATGCAAGTCACCAGTACATACTAAATGGTAAAACATTGGGTAACTCTGACATGGAAAAGGACCTAGGAATTTTAGTGAACAGCAAACTAAGCTGCAGAAACCAGTGTCAGACAGCTGCTGCCAAGGCCAATAAGATAATGGGTTGCATCAAAAGGGGCATAGATGCCCGTGATGAGAACATAGTCCTGCCACTTTACAAATCACTAGTCAGACCACACATGGAGTACTGTGTACAGTTCTGGGCTCCTGTGAACAAGGCAGACATAGCAGAGCTGGAGAGGGTTCAGAGGAGGGCAACTAAAGTAATAACTGGAATGGGTGGACTACAGTACCCAGAAAGATTATCAAAATTAGGGTTATTCACTTTAGAAAAAAGACGACTGAGGGGAGATCTAATAACTATGTATAAATATATCAGAGGTCAGTACAGAGATCTCTCCCACGATCTATTTATCCCGAGGACTGTGACTGTGACGAGGGGACATCCTCTGCGCCTGGAGGAAAGAAGGTTTGTACACAAACATAGAAGAGGATTCTTTACGGTAAGAGCAGTAAGACTATGGAACTCTCTGCCTGAGGAGGTGGTGATGGTAAGTTCACTATAAGAGATCAGGAGGGGCCTGGATGTATTTCTGGAGGTAATAATATTACAGGTTATAGTTACTAGAGAGGGGTCGTTGATCCAGGGAGTTATTCTGATTGCCTGATTGGAGTCGGGAAGGAATTTTTCCCCCTAAAGTGAGGAATATTGGCTTCTACCTCACAGGGGTTTTTTTTGCCTTCCTCTGGATCAACTTGTAGGAAAACAGGCCGAACTGGATGGACAGATGTCTTTTTTCTGCCTTATAAATTATGTTACTATGTTACTATGTTATCCAGGCATTGATCCAGGGGTTACAGGTTAGACTTTAATGACTTTTGCCTTTTTCCAACCTTAACAACTATGTAACTATGAAAGGCTGCAGCCAATCAACAAGCATTTATCATGGGCACTTGGAAACCATCACATCACATGGTGCTTCGCCATTCTGCTCTAACTAGTGTAGGGACAGGACGCAGCTGCAGTGAGAGACAGTGTTAGGCTTTTAATCTAGATGTAAAGTCTGTGGGTGCACAACCAATGAGGTCAGGTTAGGCGATCGCCTTAGACAGCATCAGGTAGGGGCAAGAGGCAGGCAGTGGAAAGGTCATGAACAATGAGTGCTTTCATTGTGGCAAAGGGTTAGGTTAAGTAATTGGCATGGGGAGGCATTTTAGTTTTCATCTCAGGCATCAGAAAGGCTAGTTGACCTATAGCTATTTTTTATGCGCGCAATACACCTCCATTGCACCAGGGACACAGAAATACAATACAATAATCTGGCTATCAATTCTGTTGGTGACATAAACCCATTTTCTGGGGTGTAATACACCTTCTTTGCATCCGTGACACAGAAATACAATAGCTAATCTGTTAATTCTGTATGTGACAAACCCATTTTGGGGGACGATATACACCTCCTTTTCATCCATGACACTGAAATACAAGGAGTCTGAGTCCCATACAGCAGTCACTTATGCTTTTTGACGATTCTGCTGGCAGGAGTACCATTCACCTAGCCCTGCCCCAGAATTGGAAGAGAGTGAGTGTACTGATGCCAAATCACTTATGTTTGAGGGTATGCATGTCTCTGCACTGTGCAGACCGGCAAGAAGTGCAGAGGTGAAGAGTGGGTGGAAGATGATGTGGAGGATGATGAGGTCCTAGACCCCACATGAAATCAAGGTCATTAGAGTGATGTGTGCAGTTCGGAGGAAGAGGTGGGGGTCATTTTTTCAGGCAATATGCTGATGACAAGACACGAGTGGTTTGCACACTGTGCAGGCAGAGCCTGAAGCAAGGCATTCATGTTCTAAACCTGAGCACCACCTGCATGACCAGGTATCTAAATACAAAGCTCAGGATGCAGTGGAGTAGACACCTAGAAAACATCTGAAGCTCCTTCTGCTCCTTTTTCTGCTGCAGTCCCGGTCTCTTCTTCCCCTTCTGGAGCAGAAGGGCCACCTGTTGCCTGTGGTGAGGATGTGACAACGCCACCACCACAGTCACCGAGAATCTTCATGCTGTCCCATGGAAGTGTTGCCGCACAAGCAAGTGGCGGATGAAATCAAGTGTATGCTGCGTAATGTCATCAGTGGCAAGGTCCATATAAACACCAATACGTTCACCAGTAAGCACGGACGTTATATCTCTCTAACTTCTCACTGAGTAAATGTAGTGAGAGCTGGGCCTGAGGCAGAAAGCGGTTTGGTGCATGTCATACCGCCATCGAGGATTGCTGGGCGTCTCTCATTGCCTCCTCCTCATCCTCCTCTACCGATCCTCATCTGGTCAGCGTAAAACCTGCACCACCAACTTCAGCTCAGCCAGGAGAAAACGATAGGTTGTTCTGAAACTCATCTGTTTGTCTGTTTGGGGGAAAAACCCTATACCGTGCAGGAGCTCTGGTCAAACATTGAAGAACAGACCGAAGATTGTTTGTTGCTGCTGAGCCTCAAGCCAGGCTTGGTGGTGTGCGATAATGAGTGAAATCTCGTAGCAGCTATAGGCCTAGCTGGTTCGACAAACATCTCCTTGCTGGGCGCATGTGTTGATTTTGGTGGTGCAGAGGTTCCTGAAAAATTACCCTGAGATGTCAGAGCTGCTGCAATAAGTGT
Source organism: Rhinella marina (assembly GCA_900303285.1). Classification (NCBI taxonomy): domain Eukaryota; kingdom Metazoa; phylum Chordata; class Amphibia; order Anura; family Bufonidae; genus Rhinella; species Rhinella marina. Next base: position 49,545 of record ONZH01019701.1, on the reverse strand, counting down.
GGGCCATCTGTGTGTGCTTTTGTCATTCTCACCCTGCTGCTGTTCAACTGTCTGCGCTGCAGCGTAATTACTGCCTACTTCCTCAGTGTTGCTATCCCACCCCTATGTCTCTTTGAAAAAACGCTTTGGGCAATGATGGAAGAGGATGTGACACATGAAGAAGAGTGATCATTCCCACGGTTATCAGGCCAGTCGTTCACAAGTGACTCTGAAGGTGGGTTCCTTCACCAACAGTGGCCAGGCACACAACTGTCCAACCAGGGCACAGTTTTGGTGGATAATTAGAAGGGGGAACTGTGTTCACAGCAGGGTGGCACCCAAAGTAGCACATGGGCATCACTGGAGCATGGCTGGGGGATACAGAGGACACAGATGATACACCTTCCACAGAGGAAAGCTTGTTGTTGCCTCTGAGCAGCTTGAACACATGAGTGACTACATGCTGTAAGACTGCACGACGACTGCTAAGTTGCCCACATTCTAACCAGTGCTAATTAATGAGTGGCCACCCTGCTGTATCGCCACTACAAGGACAAAGTGCTGTCCTTAATTCCATCACTGGAGTGTGATCAGAAGATGTGCAACTGCAAGCGCACACTGGTAGATGCGCTACTGATGACATTCCCAACTGACAGTGGTGGCTCATTGGAAGCATAAGGCAAAGACAGAGGAGGAAGAAAAAGAAGTCTGCAATGCAGAGGGGAGGGTTAGCATGGCCGAAAAGCTATGTCAGCACACCACAATATCCAGCACCACCAGCTGATAAGGAACATCTTAGCAGGAGGCAGCATTTCATCAACATGACTGATGGGTCTGCCCCATTCAATTTCTAGGTCTCCAAATTGGGCCAGAAGTTGAATGGTCAGTGTATTGTCGAACGTGTGTTTAGCATGGTACAGTGCCTTGCAAAAGTATTCGGCCGCCTGGAACTTTTCAAACTTTTGCCACATTTCAGGCTTCAAACAAAAAGATATAACATTTTAAATTTTTGGTGAAGACTCAACAACAAGTGGGTCACAATTGTGAAGTGGAATGAAATTTATTGGATCATTTAAACTTTTTTTGTAATAATAAAACTGAAAAGTGGGGCGTGCAAAATTATTCGTCCCCCTTGCATTAATACTTTGTTGCTCCACCTTTTGCTGCGATTACAACTGCAAGTCGCTTGGGGTATGTCTCTATCAGTTTTGCACATCTAGAGACTGAAATTCTTGCCCATTCTTCCTTGCAAAACAGCTCAAGATCTTTGAGGTTGGATGGAGAGCGTTTGTGAACAGCAGTTTTCAGCTCTTTCCACATATTCTCAATTGGATTCAGGTCTGGACTGTGACTTGGCCATTCTAAGACCTGGATACGTTTATTTTTGAACCATTCCAGTGTAGATTTTGCTTTATGTTTGGGATCATTGTCTTGTTGGAAGATAAATCTCCGTCCTAGTCTCAGGTCTTTTGCAGACTCCAACAGGTTTTCATCCAGAATGGTCCTGTATTTGGCTCCATCCATCATCTTCCCTGTCCCTGCTGATGAAAAGCAGGCCCAAACCATGATGCTGCCACCACCATGTCTGACAGTGGGGATGGTGTGTTCAGGGTGATGAGCTGTGTTGCTTTTACGCCAAACATATCGTTTTGCATTGTTTCCAAAAAGTTGGATTTTGGTTTCATCTGAGCAGAGCCCCTTCTTCCACATGTTTGGTGTCTCCCAGGTGGCTTGTGGCTGTAAACGAGACTTTTTATGGATATCTTTGAGAAATGGCTTTCTTCTTGCCACTCTTCCATAAAGGCCAGATTTGTGAAGTGTTCGACTGATTGTTGTCCTATGGACAGACTCTCCCACCTCAGCTGTAGATCTCTACAGTTCATCCAGAGTGATCATGGGCCTCTTGGCTACATCTCTGATCAGTCTTCTCCTTGTTTAGAGGGACGGCCGGGTCTTGGTAGATTTGCAGTGGTCTGATACTCCTTCCATTTCAATATGACGCTTGCACAGTGCTCCTTGTGATGTTTAAAGCTTGGGAAATCTTTTGGTATCCAAATCTAGCTTTAAACTTCTCCACAACAGTATCACGGACCTGCCTGGTGTGTTCTTTGGTCTTCATGATGCAGAACCCTGAGACTATCACAGAGCAGGTGCATTTATACGGAGACTTGATTACATACAGGTGGATTCTATTTATCTTCATCAGTCATTTAGGACAACATTGGATCATTCAGAGATCAGAGATCAACTTCTGGAGGGAGTTTTCTGAACTGAAAGTAAATGGGCCTAATAATTTTGCACGCCCCACTTTTCAGTTTTATTATTACAAAAAAAGTTTAAATGATCCAATAAAATTGTTTCCACTTCACAATTGTGACCCACTTGTTCTTGATTCTTCACCAAAATGTAAAATGTTATATCTTTTTGTTTGAAGCCTGAAATGTGGCAAAAGGTTGAAAAGTTCCAGGGGGCCAAATACTTTCGCAAGGCACTGTAGGGGGGCGATCACAAACAAACGCATCCGCCTATCCACAGCCAATGTGGACTAGCTCATGTTCAATAAAATGAACCAGGCATGGATCCCACAGGACTTGTCAGTAACTTGTGCTGAGTAGACAAGTATACTGGCCGCACCCAGCCATTGTTGTACTCCAGCACACTTTGTGCAATCTGCAAATTTATGAAAAAAATAAAAATAAAGGAAAAAAAAAATTTCATCCATATTCATCCATATTTGTTTGCAGGGTAAATGTTCTGCTCTTACTTACATTTTGCATCCATTAGCAGCCGTCTAGCCCGTACTATGACTATTTTAAAACTATTTTAGTGCAAGTTCGGGTCCCCATTGACTACAATAGGGTTTGGATTCGGGTTCAAGTTCAGGTCAAGTTTGGGTCTGCAACGAGTCTGCCCAACATTAATCACATGCTAGATAGTTGCAATTTATGTATGAGAAAGCCAAGATGATTGTCTATAAAATAATGGTAGTCTCACATTCGAAGCTGCCGTCGATGCAGAGATATGGAGCCTGAAAGTCAAATTTTCAAGGCATTTTTACCCTTTTGCTCTTCGATGTAAATTCTATTTGCTGAAGTGAGACAACCCCTTTAAATAAGTTATGTAACTAATTGGTTAAAATCAGGGACATAGTTATAGTGGAAGCAGAGGAAGCAGGTTCTACAGGTCCTTGACTCAGAAGTGGCCCACCTAGAAGGAGGACTGAAAGATTTTATTGTCAAGGCCTCCTCAACAGTATTTAAATGACATTCTATACAGTGGCATGACATAGTATATGCGTGTAGGAAAAGAAGGAGCAGCTGTCTGGTCTAGGAGACCTTTCTTAACTAGGTGCAGGAGTGAGGGTTGCACGAGAGAAGGGGTTTGCTGTTGTGGGTGAAGGGGCTGCCGGTTCAAAAATTTGCTGTGAGGCCCAGTTAGTTCTAGTTTCACCACTGGTTAAAATGCACTAAGGGAGGCACCTGAGCTGCAAGCCAACTATATTTATTTAAGACATAAATGCAAAAATACCCCAGGAACAGAAAATATGTAAGCATACAGGCAGTAAACATGAACAAAATACCGGTAGTTCAATGCAGGAGAGTGCTCCCCAGAAATTCCCAAAGAAGACATGGTAGTAGGAAGGCTTTCTATTTAGGATGGAATTTTCCATAGGTAACAGTTGTCCTTTCTTCTTGAAAAGTGATGAGAGAAGCTGTTTTTCCCTGACTTCCATATCACCTCATGATATCACTTTTCAAGATTGCAGTATCATCCCGTCTATAGAGCTAAGAACAAATGCCTTTCTAGGGCATTAATTTACAGCAGATGAATCCTCCAACACTGAGAGATTTTTGAAATTCTCAAGAACCATAGGAAACGATCAAGTGACCTGCATGAATAACATGTAATCACATTTCATGGAATGGATGGATACAGAACTTTAGGCTTTGGCAGAGGATGACATAATCAATCACCAGATCATTTTGATTGATGGGACTCTTTAAAGAGTCACTGTACTTTGACAAAATTTAATTTCATTTAATGGACAATTGTGTGAAAAGCCCATTTATAAATCTCTCCATTTAAAAAATCTTCCTGCATCCACCTGAAAAAACAGCTGTAAAGTCATGGCGACTAGGGATCTCACTTCCACCTAAGTTGCAGTCCAGTGCCCTTTCTCAGGCAAGATCCATCCCTGGTAACATGGACTTAGAAGAAGGATAAAAGGAAGTGGGGACGTGTCAGAGCTAGGTGAGATCCGGAGCCTGATAAAAGAACTGCTTCTACAGTACACAACTCTTGAGCCTCCTGTGTGTCTGTAAGTGTGATATATCCCAGCTTATCTGTTCTGTAAGCAATGGAGCTGAAAACAAGCATAGTGGGAATTAAGAGAAAGGATGTCACAGCAGAAGAGTGTTGTCAGACTTTCATAGCAGGGACACACCTCCTGCTTCTGAGTGAAATGTATCAAGTTGTGCAGCTGAAACATGGAATAATATTGCTGAAGAAAAAAACATCAGGAAATCTCAAACATAAACGTTCCTTCACAATTATGATTGTACAAAAAAGTACAGCCATTATGAAAACTTTTTTTTTAAAACTCAAGTACACTTTATTTCTATTTTTTAAATGCTGTGTTAGGGCCCATGCACACGACTATTGCCCGGGAGTAGCTGTATTGCGGCCCGCATGAAGCGGGTACACAATACACATGCATCGGCCGTGTGCACCCAATGTGCACCCCGCACGACGGATGCAGACCTACTGACTTAAATGGGTCCACAGTCCAGGAGATGTGGAACGGAGGCACGGATCGGAGGCCCAGCGAAGCACTATGTTTTTTGCAGTGTGGACTGTTGGATGCTGATCACAGACCCCATTCAAGTAAATGGGTTTGCAATCCGCATATGGCGGCTGCATGGTCAGTTCTTGTGCACTGCAGACCACAATTTGTAGTCCACAGCATGGGCCCGGCCAACACACGTGTGGTGTGCATGAGCCCTTACTCTGTGGGACAATGAGAAAAATGCAAAGATTTTTTTTTCCAAAATTGTCATCCTGTATTGATCTTGAAATATATTGGGTCTGGATAAAAATCAAGTAAGAAAACATCTGTACATAAACTGACAGTTAATATTTACGTATTTTATATAGGATTCATCCAAGAGAATACACACATCTGTTGGCTTTTCTCTTTGCTATTGAGGCAACTAACAAACGTTCAGATATTCTGCCCAATATCACTCTGGGATATCACATATATGACTCTTGTGGACATGTGAATAAAGTTATAAAAGATGTTCTGCAGATACTGTCCGGACACACAGTGACAGCTCCAAATTACTCATGTATGGAGAAGGATGCAGTGGTCGGTTTTATTGGAGATTTACATTCTGTGACGACTCTCCCTATGGCCCAGCTGTTAAGTGTATATGGATATACACAGGTGAGTACAGGTTACTGCACTTATGACATGATTTGTTAGTAGGGTTAATCCTGATCTTAACCCCTCCCATACAGCGCTGTGCGGGACTATAAATATGACGCTTGCTCGCAAGCATGGTGGGGCACCATAGCTGCCGGATGCCTGCAGTTTTAAACAGTAGACCCAGGGACTGATGTATGGGATAAACAATAATGTCTATTGCATACAGTACCTTTAACCCCTCCGACGTCATGGTCAAATGTGACCAAGGCATCTAGGAGCACAAAAACTCAGAAGTGCACACATTCAGGCGTACACTAGCTCCCCTTAGTGAGGATGGGGGGAGCCACATGGTGTGTGCGGCAGCCTTGGTCCTACTGAATGATCCGAAAGTTCCAATGTAGCCATAGGAATGTAGTATAATCCTCATAGACTCCAATGCTAATTATTCTAAAGTTAAAGGGGACAGAATATGGAGACAAAAATAAACTTTTTATTTACGGTGTAATTTTTTTTTTCAGTATTAGGGCCCTTGCAGACAAGCGTGAGACACGCACGTCTCCCGCATCACGGGCCCTGGCTTGAACTCTCGGCACTGAACGGGGTTACATAGCATTACATAGCGTGTCTCACGCTCATCTGCAAGAGCCCTTAAAAAGTAAGAAAAACTATACTATATATGTGGTATAGACATAATCGTACTGACCTGGAGAATGTAAGTAACAAGTCAGTTTTAACACATAGAGAACACTGTAAAAACAAAACCCATAAAACTGCTGAGGAATTGTGTTGTTTTTTTATTCACCCCATTTGGAATTACTACGTCTTATCTAATATTTAAAGATGGACTTAGAAAGTCCTGCAAAAAAGCCCACATACAGCTATGAGAATGGAAAAATAAAAAGATTATGGCCCTGGAAAGGCAGGGAGTAAAAAACGAAAACACAAAATGATAAAAAAAAAACTCTGGGGGTGAAAGGGTTAGAACACGACCTGTAAAAAGAAAATGTGATAAGTTATACTAGAGATATGTTTTGAACCTAAGTGTAAGTGTGGACACAGGCCCCTCAGTGCATGTTGCTCCTCTGCATTCCAGACTTCATTCCCTCTTCCCTTGATTTACAGGTCTAGTCATCCTCATACTGTTAGGGCTCATGCTAGGCCCATGTTACAATGCATGGGAACTGACTGTGTGCCCACCGTCTGCGGACATGGACCCATTCACATGCATGCACTACTTTTTTGCAGTGCGGAGGCATAGACAGAAAACCCACACAAACACTCCGTTGTGCTTCTGTGGGGCTCAGAGTCTCCGTTTCCCACTGCACCTTCCGGATTGGAGACCCATTCAAGTCAATAGGTCCGCATCCGTAATGCAGTACACAAAAGACCATATATTGAGGACTCACTGTTTGTGGGCTGTAATACTGGCCAACAACGGTTGTGGGCAGGAGTCCTTACAGATCTAGCCTTGTAATCATGCACACAGATGCATCTCAATAAAATAGAATATTATCAAAAAGTGAATTTATTTCAATAATTCAAATAAAAAAGTAAAACTCATATATTCTATAGATTCATTCCGCACAGAGTGATTTATTCCAGGTGTTTATTTCTTCTAATGTTGCTGATTATGGCTTAGAGATAATGAAAACCTAAGAGTCACTATCTTAGAAAATTTGAATATTGTGAAAAAGTTCAATATTGTAGACTCATGGTGTCATACTCTAATCAGCTAGTCAACACAAACTCCTGCAAAGGTTTCTTAAGCCTTTGGCCTCTTTTACACAAACACATTTAGGCTCCATTCACACGTCCTGTTTTTCTTTCCTGATTCGATCCTGATTTTTTCAGGACCCATTGAAATGAATGGATCCAGATCAGGATCAGGATCGAATCAGGAAAGAAAAACAGGACGTGTGAATGGAGCCTTATAATCTGTATATGGCCTGGATTTTATCTACTGGAACCCACTTCTAATGTTAATAAATAGGGTGTATAATTTCTATCACTATTTGGAATCCGCAGCATGACCGGGTTTTGAGCATATTTGTTTCCAAATAAAATACATTAAAGTCTATGGGAGAGCAGAAAAAATGCAGGGTGGAATGAATATGTAAATCCTGATGAAATGCTGAAGCAATACTGATGGTATATCATAAGGGATTCATGCATAATCCATAGCCAGAATACTGACAGATTTCAATATGCTCATCTGAATGAGGCCCCTCAGTCTGGTTCAGTAGGCTACACAATCATGGGGAAGACTACTGACTTGCAAGTTGTCCAGAAGATAGTCATTAGAACCATAAACAAGGAGACTAAGCCAGAAAAAGCAATTGCTAAATAAGCTTGCTGTTCACAGAGTGCTGTACTCAAGCATATTAATGGAAAGTTTGGTGGAAGGGAATAGTTTAGTAGAAAAAGGTGCACAAGAAACAAGGATAACCACAGCCATGAAAAGATTGTCAAGAAAAGGCCATTCAAGAATTAGGAGGAGATTTGCAAGGAGTGGATGGAGTGTGGCTGGATTCAGTACTTCAAGAGCCAGCAAACACAAACTTCTACAGGACATGGGCTACAACTGTAATATTTAGAGATGAGCGAATTTCTCAAAAATTCGATTTGGCCGATTTGCCGAATTTTCCAAAAAAATTTGCTTGGATCTGAATTAATTTGTGTTGAATTACGTTAAAAAAGTCTATTTCCTGGCTCCAAAGATTCTGTATGGTGTTGTAGAAATCTGTGTCATGCAGAAATATGCATACAGAGTTTGGTTTGGTAGTGAAACAATGACAGGCGTTGCTCTTAGAATCGCTTCACACTTCATTTATATGGGCAGTTACTGACCAAATAATTAAAGTGTGAATGCAGCCTGACAGGGTAATTTTAGCACCAGGTAGAAATAACCGAGCAGAAGGCCAAGATCCTACTATAGCGTGAAAGAGCACACTCCTTTTACACAGTCATCAGGTGATTCCACAGATTGTGACAGAACCTGTTCTGTTAAACGTTGATACATGTGGGTCCCCCCCCACACACACCGAAAGAGTGGAGAGGGTGTCAGGAGTAATTTTGTGTTGACGTCACTGATCATTATGCCCTTCCTCTGATCCATCAATGTCCGTCTTCAATTAGTCAGTAATCCATCAGTATTGCTAAAGCAAAAAAGAAACAGGTGTTGATCCAAAACAAAGATAACAAGAAAATTGAATATTTGCATGTCTTCTGTGTTTTGTATTAACTCCTGCTTTTGGCTACCTAATCATCAGCCAATCCTGATGCAAAACAAGCACCATGTCATACTGGCCTAACGGCTGCTCCAAATGTCATCATAGCGGCAATGTCATATAGTGGTGGAGGGTGGGAACAGCATTAGGAAACCACAGGATGGTCGAGTGAGAGAGTGGTGAGTTGGTAGCAGCATGAGTACCAGAGTACCAGAGCCACAGCCACAGAGTGGCACAATTACAGGGTGTGGAGGTGGCAGCAGCAACAGCAGCATAATTAGGTCACAGAGTGGCACAATTACATAGTGTGGAGGTGGCAGCAGCATGAGTAGGCTACAAAGTGGCACAATTACAAAGTGTGGAGGTGGCAAAAGCATGAGTAGGCCACAGAGTGGCACAATTACAGGATGTGGAGGTGGCAGTAGCAACAGCAGCATAATTAGGTTACAGAGTGGCACAATGACAGTGTGGAGGTGGCAGCAGCATGAGTAGGCCACAAAGTGGCACAATTACAGGGTGTGGAGGTGACAGCAGCAGCAGCATTAGGAGACCTGAGTGGTGAGGTGGCAGCAGCATCAAAAGGCTACATATTGGCCACATGATAGAGTGTGGAGGTGGGTGGCACTGGCAATACCAGTGATTCCGCAGATTGTGACAGAACCTGTTCTGTTAAACGTTGATACATGTAGAGCACCCCCCGTCACTGATCATTTTGCCCTTCCTCTGATCCATCACTGTCCGTCTTCAATTAGTCAGTAATCCATCAGTATTGCTAAAGCCAAAAAGAATCAGGTGTTGATCCAAAACAGAGATGACAAGAAAATTGAATATTTGCATGTCTTCTGTGTTTAGTATTCACTCCTGCTTTTGGCTACCTAATCATGAGTCAATCCTGACGCAAAAAAAGGACCAGGTCATACTTACCTTACGGCTGCTTCAAAAGGCAACATAGCGGCAATGTCATAGAGTGGTGGAGGGTGGGAACAGCATTAGGAAACCAAAGGGTGGTCGAGTGAGAGAGTGGTGACATCACAGGGCTGGCTGGCTGCTGATTGGCTGCAATCTGCATGCATGACATTGTGGGTGTTCCCTTGTTCTCCCAGAGTTCTTTGCCCATGTCATGCCATGTGCTTGCAGCCATCTTAGGAAAAAAGACGATTCGTTACCATGAATCGCATGGAAACTCGATTCGTTGCAAATCAAATTTTTTCTGACATTCGTATCAAATTCCACTTCGTCAGATTCGATTTGCTCATCTCTAGTCATATTCATGACCCGGAAACAATGTCAGAAGCATGTTATCTGGGCTAAGGAGAACAAATCTGGTTTTCAGATGAAAGTACATTTTGCATTTCATTTCCAGAGTCAGGAAGAAGAGTGGAGAGGCACATGATCCAAGTTATTTGGATGGTTTGGGGAGTCATGTAATATACTGTACTTGTGTTAATTAGAGATGAGTGAATTGAATCCGACGAAGTGGAATTCAATCTGAATTTCAGGAATTATTCGATTTGCACCGATTTAGAATTTCCTGACGATTCGTGGTGACAAATCTATTTTTTTTTTCACTAAAATGGTGGCTGCATGTGTTTGGGCATGGGGAAAGGAACATGAGGGAGGGAGGAATCACTCACAATGTCATGCATGCAGCCAATCAGCAGCCAGCCAGCCCTGTGATGTCACAGTCCTATAAGTGAGGAAAAAAAAGTATTTAGTCAGCCACCAATTGTGCACGTTCTCCCACTTAAAAAGATGAGAGAGACCTGTAATTGACATCATAGGTAGACCTCAACTATGAGAAAACCTGTCCACAGCCTCAAACAATCACGCTCCAAACTCCACTACGGTGCAGACCAAAGAGCTGTCGAAGGACACCAGAAACAAAATTCTAGACCTGCACCAGGCTGGGAAGACTGAATCTGCAAAAGGTAAGCAGCTTGGTGTGAAGAAATCAACTGTCGGAGCAATAATTAGAAAATGGAAGACATACAAAACCACTGATAATTTCCCTCAATCAGGGGCTCCATGCAAGATCTCACCCTGTGGGGTCAAAATGATCACAAGAACTGTGAGCAAAAATCCCCAAACCACACGGGGGCACCTAGTGAATGACCTGCAGAAAGCTGGGACCAAAGTAACAAAGGCTACCGTCAGTAACACACTACACCGCCTGGGACTCAGATCCTGCAGTGCCAGACGTGTCCCCCTGCTTAAGCCAGTAAATATCTGGGCCCATCAGAAGTTTGCTAGAGAGCATTTGGATGTTCCAGAAGAGTATTGGGAGAATGTCATATGGTCAGATGAAACCAAAGTAGAACTGTTTGGTAGAAACACAACTCGTCGTGTTTGGAGGAGAGTGAATGCTGAGTTGCATCCAAAGAAAAAAGTTTTAACTGGCCTACAGCATCAAAATTCTATATTTTAAAAGCTTCTTGCATATATTTCTGTGGCAAAAAAAAAAAAAAAAAACAACCGTATTATTTGCTTGGTGCTGAAGTGGGACAATTATAGCCATTTGTAGCCTGTAGCAGAGACCTAAATGTTTCTGGCGCAGGCACAGGTCGCAGCGGAGTAAGGGGGCATGGCAGCATGACTTCAGAGACCCCCAGTCAATAATTGGTGGGTTCATCAGACACAAGTTTTAGTTGGCATGGCCTGGGAGCAGGCTCTGTGCGCTCACCTGTCTTCAACCTGCCTCTGTCCTTTTCTGTTCCCTCAGCCAGAGAAGTAATGTATGCTGTGGGCTCAGCTCCACTTTTCAGCGAGGAAGAGCTTTGCCAAACAGGCAGTACCAGCCCTGCACAATTATGTAGAACAGAAGGTGGGCCAGTTCTTGAGCCTGTCGCTGTATGCCAAAGTTCACGGCAGCGCCGAAGTGTGGAGCTCTAATTACGGTCAGGGACAATACATGTCCTTTACGGCCCACTGGGTAAATGTGGTTCCTGCACAGCCACACCAACTACTTGGCCAGGCCATGCCGCTTCTGCCTCCACATTCTCATGCCATCGCTCCTGCAACAATGTCTGCCTCCTCACCCTCTACCGTGTCCTTAGCCTCCACTGCAGGGACAATTCACAGTGCCCCACCAATATACCACAAATGCATGTCACAGCGGTGTCACGCAGTTCTACACCTCGTTTGCCTGGGAAAACTGAGTCACACAGGGGAGGAACTGCTCCTCGTCATTCATCAATAAATCCAATCTCGGCTTTCCCCGCGACAACCCAAAATCGGAACAATGGTGACCGACAACGGGAAGAACATGGTGTCTGCGCTGCATCGAGGGCTGTGACATGCATGGCGCACGTGTCAAATCTGGTTGTCAAGCGGTTCCTAAAGTCTTCCACCCATCTGCAAGACATCCTAAAAATGGCCAGGAAACTTTGCATGCACTTCAGCCACACTTCAGCGTCCCCCAACTTAGGCTGATATGTGGCATTTCCACCCGTTGGAATTCCACCCTCCATATGTTGGACCGACTGAACGAACAGAGAAAGGCTATAAGCGATTTCTTGATGATCCAAGTGGACAGTGGTGTTCCCCTGTGTAACTTCAATGTCAGCCAGTGGCAGCTCATGCGTGACACCTACCGTTTGCTTGTGCCCTTTGAGGAGGCCACTTTATTTGTAAGTTGCCAGGACTACAGGATGAACAACGTCATTCCACCCATTCATATCCTGGAAAAGATGCTGTTAAATCTGGCTGGTCAGGGGACAGGATATGTCTCGACTACATCTCAATGCCACATAAGCCCTGTGGAGGCTAAACTGGAGGAGGAAGAGGAGGACATTGGAGCACAAAGAATGCCTAGAGAAATGCATAGTTTTTCTACCCAGGTGATAGGAGAGGGGGAGTAGGAGCAGCCAGCAGAGCTATAGGGCGATGAAGTAGAGGAGGCAGAGGACTCAGGCACACCGTGGCAGTATGCAGTGGAGATGGTGGCAGGGAGTCCCTCCGAGTCACTTGCGCAAGTGGCTCAATGCATGCTCACTTGCTTACGTAGTGACAGCCATATTGTCCCCATTCGGAAGAGGGATGACTACTGCCTCTTCACCCTATTAGACCCTTGCTACCAGTCCAAAATGGGGGCCTTTTTTACTCCCACCGAGAGTGAGGACAAACTGAATTACTATAGAGACAAAGTTGGCCGCTGCCTATCTGCGCCATCATCCTTCCTCTCGCAGGTCTGAACGGGGGGGCCCTCTGCGCTCATGTTCCACTGCCATGGCTGCTGGGGGGGTAGGAGTGCAGTAGCAGTACCAGCTCCATCAGCAGCAGCAGCCTGATTATACATTTGCTGATGAGCAGCCATTTTTTACCCACATAGTGAAGAAACTACTCACCAGCAGCATCACCTAGATCTGAGGGATGACCTAAAACAGCAGGTGGTGGCATACTTGGACAGCACCCTGTCCCCGGTCATTGAAGATCTGCTGGACTACTGGGCAGCCAAACTAGATTTGTGGCCGCAATTGGCTGAGTTTGCTCTGGAAAAGCTGTCCTGCCTGGCCAGTAGTGAGGTATCAGAGCAGGTGTTTAGCGCGGGGGGCCATAGTTACCCCAAGGAGAACGCACCTGTCCACCCAAAATGTGGAGAGACTGACCTTTGTCAAGATAAATCAGGCATGGATCAGCCAGGATTTCAAACCACCAACGCCTGATGCGTCAGATTAGATCATTCATGCTGTTCTTTGACTGTTTCTTCTGGCTACCTGCCTCACCAAATATTCCGATGCTGCCACCCACCTGATGCCACACATCTGATGGCAAGTGATCTTTCTTACACCCACCATCATCAGCGAGTAGTGTTATTGCCACCCACCTCCCCATACGGTCGACATGCCACTCTATAGTCTGCTGATGCTCCTACTGCCTCCATAATGTCGCCATACCATTCTGTAGTCTGGTTATGCTTCTGTTGCTGCTGCTACTACTACTGCCTCCATAATGTTGTCGTACCATTCTGTAGTCTGCCCATGTTACTGTTGCTGATACTACTACTGCCTCGATAATGTTGTAGTACCATTCTGTAATCTGCCAATGCTGCTGTTGCTGCTACTACTACTGCCTCCATAATGTTGTTTTACCATTCTGTAGTCTGCCCATGCTGCTGTTTCTGCTACTACTACTGCCTCCATAATGTTGTCATACCATTCTGTTGCCTCTAAATTATACTTACTGACATCTGATATTTGCTCACTGGGCCTGTGACTGCGAAATTACTTACTGACATTTTTGATCTTGTCGGACCACTCTGTGGTTGCTGCCACTTCCACACTCTGTCTATGTGCCACTGTGTGGCCTCATAATTCTGCACTACTGATCTTTGCAATCTTTGCATTAGGCCTGTCTGTTACTGTGGAATTCTACTGACTGAAGTTTTCAAACTTGTCGGCCCACTCTGTCGTTATGCCACTGTGTGACTTCATAATTCTGCACTACTGACATTTGCAGTCTTTGCATTGGGCCTGTCTATGACTGCAAAATTCTACTGACTGATCTTTTCAATCTTATTGGACATGTCACTGCCTCCTCTACACTGTTGTTGTAGCACTCTGTATTCTCCAGCTGCTAAAGCTGCTCTCACTGCCTCCTCTACACTATCGTCGTGCCACTCTGTGGTCTCCTGATGCTACAGCTGCTGTCACTGCCTTCTCTACACTGTCATAGCACTCTGTATTCTCCAGCTGCTAAAGCTGCTGTCACTGCCTCCTCTACACTATCGTCGTGCCACGCTGTGGTCTCCTGATGCTACAGCTGCTGTCACTGTCTCCTCTTCACTGTTGTCATAGCGCACTGCGTTCTCCAGATGCTAGAGCTGCTGTATCTGCCACCTCTACACTATTGTTGTGCCACTCTGTGTTCTCCTGATGCTACAGCTGCTGTCACTGCCTCTTGTACACTTCAATATCCACAAAAAGACGGCAGAATCTGAATTCCAAAAAAGGCTTTTCTTTATTCAAGTGGGTTCCATAAAAGTACAAAAAGTATGGCCATTAGAGAAGCCAATTCAACATTTCGGCTAGTGTCTAGCATTTCTCAAGCATAGTACAAATGTGATGTACAACCTTAAATAGTATATACAACTCCTCTTCCTATATGAGCACACCAATCAATGTGTTCAATTAATTATACCAAAAGACAGGTTTCAAAACTTCCACCAATGCGAGGAACTAACCACATAGTGATCACCCCCACTCACCTATCATAAAAGAAAACGTCATAAATCACCTGTGCAGGTCGTCTGGCAGACCGAATGCCCATATGCACGTCTCCACAGCGTTTCAGATGACTCACCGCGCATGTCCACAAGATCACGCTTACCTTGTTCCACACCTCCTACTGACGTATTTAGCTCCTCCCACCCGCATCATCAGGTCATGTGACCACTCCCGGTCACCTGATCTGGAAATCATCCTCCACTAAAGACTCTATCAAAGAATTCCCTCAGCGCCTCAATTGTCATGGGAACCACTCCTACCTGTCAATATCAACGGCCGTGTTCAGCGCAAACCTGCGCATTGACACAACAGTATCCCATTATATTGTGAGCTGTATTTAACTCCATATTTTAGATGACTCATATTAGACATTATATTCTATAATATTCTTTATTCAATTCTCACAACCTCGGGTTAAGGAGAGCAATATCGTACTAACTTCCTCTAAATCTATATTAGCCATATGGGACGTGCACATTGGATTACGGTCTCTCCATGACCCCCATCTAGGAGATAAATGAAAAGAGTACATTAAAACACATTATTAAAAACACACAATTATCCCAATGGCCTAAAAAGTAAGACATCATACTTACTAAGCAATTTTTCCCTATCTCCACCTCTCCTCAGATCATCCACAGAATCAATAACATGGAATCTCAATTGTTTAACTGAATGTCCATATTCAATAAAGTGCTTTGCTACCGGTTTTTCAATCGTCTTCTTCCGAATCGTGCTTTTATGTTTATTAATTCTCTCTCTGATTTCCATCGTCATTTCCCCTACATAGATTTTGCCACAAGGACACACAATAATGTAAATCACAAATTTGGACCCGCATGTAAAAAATCCTCTGATATTAAAAATCTGTCCTGTATACAGATGTGCAAACATATGAGGTATAATAGATGTAGTGTGTACAGATATATAGTATATACAGCAGTGTACTGATATGTGAGGTATGAGGTATAATAGATGCAGTGTGTACAGATATATAGTATATACAGCAGTGTACTGATATGTGAAGTATGAGGTATAATAGATGCAGTGTGTACAGATATATAGTGTATACAGCAGTGTACTGATATGTATATCAGGTGAGAGGTAAAATAGATGCAGTGTGTACAGATATATAGTGTATACAGCAGTGTACTGATATGTGAAGTATGAGGTATAATAGGTGCAGTGGGTAAACGTATATTGTATACAGCAGTGTACTGATATGTGAGGTATGAGGTATAATAGATGCAGTATGTACTGATATATAGTGTATACAGCAGTGTACTGATATGTGAAGTATGAGGTATAGTAGATGCAGTATGTACTGATATATAGTATATACAGCAGTGTACTGATAAATGAAGTATGAGGTATAATGTAGTGTGTACAGATATATAGTGTATACAGCAGTGTACTGATATGTATATCAGGTGAGAGGTAAAATAGATGCAGTGTGTACAGATATATAGTATATACAGCAGTGTACTGATATATCAGGTGAGAGGTAAAATAGATGAAGTATGTACTGATACAGTATATAGTATATACAGCAAGTATAATGTAAAATAGATGCAGCAGGTACAGGCATATGTGGTCGGCTATACATTATAGTCACTGTGTGAGGTATGTGAGGTATGGGGGATGTAGGTAACTGCAGTACTATATACAGTATGAGTAAGGTATTGTAGTACTTCTGAGGTATGAGAATAAATGAAGCATCAGGTTCTACGTTTGGGTTAAAAAAAAAAAAAGAAATGGAGGGCACATGAAGGAGGATGTCCCCCTTTTACCAACAACATTCAAGACTCAGTTGAGTTCCCCATGTTGTCAGGGGTAAAGGACCTGTGATGAAGACTCCCTGCAGCTCCTTTAGAAGATGATTCAGGACCAGTAATTATGTCATCACAGGTCCTTGCTTTCTGAGTATCTGGACAGCACTGATGACATAGACGGGCACCTGTAATAAATGTAATAAAGGAGAAAAGCCCTTAGCAGCTGCGTACGCCAGTGATGGTGGAGTTTTTATTGCCTCTTAGAAAAAAAGATGGTGCCCCATCTTCATATGTGAAGCCAGTGATGACTGAGAGGATGTAACTGAAAGGCTTTTCTGGAGTTGCATGGAGGAAGCGGAGCAGAGATTCTGTGAGCCCTGGCTCCAATCAGTGTCAGACTCAGAAGTGACCTCTATGTCATCCTTCTATTAGCCCACAATCTTTATTCTCAATAATAATGTTCTGCAGGTGTTGATAAAATCGAACTCCACAAAGTCTAATTCAGGGAAAATTTGATTTGTTGCGAAGCTGGATTTTCCATGAATGGCGGTAAAAAATATTTATACTCACCTCATCTACTTGAGCACAAAGAGCCAGCCCCCATCTTGACGGAAGATCTGGTGCAAGATCCTGTGCGCAGTGATGTATGACACCACCATGCCCGCCGACGTGATCACATCATTACGGGCCGCACAAGATTTCACGCTAGATCTCTAATCAAGATGGGGGTGGCCGGCTCTTCATGATTGAATGGATGAGGTGAGTAATTTTTTTTTTATGTTACACTGTAATATTAATGTCAGATTCTGTGATAAGCTATGAATGTGTCTGAGGGTTACAATGACAGGGGCAACGCAATCACCGCTTGCTATCATCCTACCCACTACTTACAAATAAATGATCTTTGTGACAAAGCAATTTGTCACAAATTGTATTTTTTGTAAAATTCGGCAAAGTAGCTGAAATAAATTTTTTTATATTTGCTCATCACTTGTGTTGGCTATGGCTACTACTACAGGCTGGATAGGTACTTTAGCTACTACCCACGTTCTGACTCTGGGAAGATGAGGTGTGGGTCTTTAATTTTGCACCAGACATTTTATTTTGAGGACGAAACGAGGATAAAAGAAAAGTCACAGGTTTGGTGCACACAAATTATTGAATGGCACTAGAAAAATTCCCCGTTCATAAACTCAGGCAGCAGAGGCTACAATTGGCCCTGCCAGTGAATTTATTATAATATTGATGTTGTATAATTTATTGTTTAGTCCTATTAATTTAGTGCATTATTTATTGTACTATAACATATATTATCCACACCTATCAGTGTATTGTATTTGACATGGTAGTATAACCCAGATCTATCAGTGTATTATATTATATTATATTATATACTGTATTATGTTCTATACAGTCCAGACGTATGATTTATTACACTATACATTGTATTATGTACTATACAGTCCAGATGTATGATTTATTACACTATGCATTGTATTAGATGTCACACTGTATCACAGATGACAGGAGCTGCGCTCGCCGCTCCCCCTCCCTCCTCACTACATGGATAAATCTGTAATACATCCAGGAGTCAGTTACCTGGACACATAATTACACAGGACGGAAAGTGAAGAAAAGTTCATAGTAAAAATGAAGCAGAGGACAGGAGCGGCCCCCTCCTCACTTCTCACAGCACCGCTCAGTAGAAAATTCCCCCGCCACATGCGCTCATTCAGAGTCATAATTACAGGGAAGAACCAGATTGTGACTGAAATGCCGACTCCAGAGAACGAGGAGAAACTTTTAGTTATTTACAACTGAGAAACTTTCTTTCTTCTGGGAATCAGTGACTGAATTGTCTCTTAACCCGTCTGTAACATGAGAGAAAGTAATGAATGAAGCCGTATCATGTACTGAATACAATAGATGAAAGCAATAGTAGAGGTTTAGTCTAAAAAGTGACACGTGATAAATCTCAATAAAAAGTTTAGGGTTTTTTTGTGACTTTTAATTTATTTTTTTTAATTTATTCATATATTTACTATACACAGTCGAAAAATTTGCATTTATAAGCAAAAATCTTTGTGAATAAAAAAATTAATAAATCATAAAAAAAATAAAATAAATACAAGTAATAAAATAATCAAATAGTCTCTCCAGTTATACTGCATTGTGTAAAGTGGCTTGTGTACCTTATATTTCAAATCTAGATCCCCATTTCGACAGGTGCCTCTATTACCACCAACACAGCCATGCATGGGGTCTCCTGCCCTCCTGAACCTCTTCAGTGTACTGATATATGAGGTACAAGGTATAAGAGATGTAGTGTATACAGACATATGCGGTCAGCTATACCTTATAGTCACTGTGTAAAGAAACTGAGGAATGGGGGATGTAGTTATCTGCAGTACTATATATGAGTAAGATATGAGTTACTGTAATGTAGCATTTCTGAGGAGTGAGAATAAATGAAAGATCAGGTTCTATTTCACTGTAAAAAAAAAAAAAAAAAAAGAAAAGCAAAGAAATGGAGGGCACATGAAGAGAAAAGGGGATGTCCTCCTTTTACCAACTCCATTCAAGACTCAATTGAGTTTTCTCCATGATGACAGGAGTAAATGACCTGTGATGAAGACTCCCTGCAGCTCCTTTAGAAGAAGATTCAGGACCGGTGATTAAGTCATCACAGGTCCTTTAGCTTTCTGAGTATCCGGACTGCACTGACGACAGGGAGTCTTGACGGGCTCCTATAATAAATGTAATAAAGACACAGGGCCTTTCATATATCATAGGCCCCCTCCTCCAGGGGCTCCTTAGCAGCTGTGCGGTCTGCCTCTATTGAAGGTACCCTACTGATGGTGGAGTTTTATTGCCTCTAAGGATGGCGCCCCTAAGGATGTAACTGAAATGTTTTTTTTGGAGTTGCATGGAGGAAGAGCAGCAGAGATACTGTGAGCCCTGGCCTCAAGGCACAGTGCATACCTCCCAACTATCCTGGATCCAGCGGGACAGTCCCGGATTGCAGTGGCTGTTCCGCTGTCCTGGTAGAGGGGAGGTATGTCCCGTTTTCTGGCATCTGTCCCCGCGTTCATAGGACACAGAGACAATTGCATGTCTGGTGACGAAGCAGAGAGCCGGAATCGGCTCACTACTTCATCCATAATCCCTCCCGTACCCCTGCTGGCTCTCCATACCTTTGATCTGGGCGGGGGTCGACGGCCAGTCAAACTTGGCTCCGCCCCCTCCAGACTAGAGCAGACAATGTCCTGTTGCTGCTGCAAGATGGTGCTAGGAAGAAGGTAAGTATGTGGCGTTTATTTATTTTTTTAACTTTCTGTGAGGGGAACAATATGGGCATACTGGGGGCGCAACATTATTTGGGGGCACAGTGTGGGGATAATACAGGGGGGCACAATGTGGGCATATTACTGGGGGCACAATGTGGGCATATTACAGGGAGCACATATTACTGGGGCACATAACTGGGCATATTACTGGGGGGCACAGCTGGGCATATTACTGGGGGCACATAACAGGGCATAATACTGGGGGCACAACTGGGCATATTAATGAGGGCACATAACTGGGAAATAATTACTATGTGGGGCAGTAAGGGGACTGGGTGGAATTAAGTGTATAGTTATGTTTTGGACGGAGTTAGAGGCGTAGCCTAGTGCCAAAAAAATTAACAGCGGTGTGCTTAGCATGCCACACAATGTGTCCCTCTTTCTCCATTTACAAAGTTGGGAGGTATGACAGTGTCAGACTCAGAAGTGACCCCTATGTCATCTGGCTTTGGGTCAGTGGAGGAATGAGCCATCCAATCCACAATCTCATCCTCTTTGTTTTCAATAATAATGCTGTGCCTTTCAGAAGCAGTGGAGAAGTGTGGACTAGTCTTGAGCGACTCAGACTCCACGAAGTGGAATTCGATACGGATTTTAGGAAAAATTTGATTTGCCTTGAAGTGGTAACAAATTGATTTTCCCTGAATGGCAATAAAAAATATTTATACTTACCTTATCCGTTTGAGTACGAAGGGCTGGCCGCCACCATCTTTATTGAAGATCTCGCACATACCGTATTTTTCACTTTATAAGACCCACCCGATGATAAGACGCACCTCAAATTTTAGAGTAGGAAAATAAGAAAAATATTTTTCATCAGACCTCATATCAGATCCTCATATCAGAACCCCCATAAATTTCAGGACATCACATCAGACCCCCATATTAGCCCTTCATGTCAGACCCCCATCAGACCTCAGTTTAGCCCACTCAGTCCCCATCAGACCTTAAATCAGCCTATCAGCCCCCAACAGACCTCAGATCAGCCCATTAGCCCCCATATCACACTGTGCCCCCATATCAGCCCACTCAGCCCCCATCAGACCTCAGATCAGCCCACTGTGCCCTCATATCAGCCCCTATCAGACCTCAGATCAGCCCACTCTGCCCTCAGATCATCCCACTCTGCCCCCATTAGACCTCAGATCTGCCCACTGTGCCATCAGACCTTAGATCAGCCCACTGTGCCCCCATCATACCTCAGATCAGCCCACTGTGCCCCTATCAGACCTCAGATCAGCCCACTGTGCCATCAGACCTTAGATCAGCCCACTGTGCCCCCATCAGACCTCAGATCAGCCCACTGTGCCCCTATCAGACCTCAGATCAGCCCACTGTGCCCCTATCAGACCTCAGATCAGCCCACTGTACCCCTATCAGACCTCAGATCAGCCCATTGTGCCCCCCTCAGACCTCAGATCAGCCCACTCAGCCCCATAAAAAATAAATAAAAAACCTCTCTTACCTCTCCTGCGCTGCGGCCCCATTCCGGGTCTAGCACTACTCTGTCTTCTCCTGCCAGCGCTGCACTGTCGCCTGACTGCTTCTGTGATCAGCTATAAACTGTTTTTTTTTTTATTTGGTGAGGCAGCCAAATTGAATTTTGGAATTTGAATACTTCACTCATCACTAGTGTAGGCTATGGCTACTACTACTAGCTGGATAGCTACTCTCGCTACTACCGACATTCCGACTCTTGGAGGATGAGTATGAGTCTTTCATTTTGCACTCTTCCATTTACCAGACATTTTATTATGAGGACTATAATTGAAAAGTCACGGGTTTGGTACACACAGATTATTGAATGGCACTTGAAAAATTGTCAGTCACATAGTATTTGACAGTCTCATTCTGATAAAGCTAGAACCAGCCCTGTACCCCACATGGATCCAGAGATCTTAAGGGGAGTGGGATCTGTAGAGATAGGAGATAGAGAAAGGGGCACTTGATTACTCTTTATCAGAGGAGAGACAATCAGTTTAGGTAGCTGAGAGGCATTGGTCAGGGTCTGGAGTTACTTTTTGTCCTTATGGAGTAGTATTGTAAAGTAGGGGGAAAATATATTCAATTAGCATACTTTATATCTGGAAGTAAGGAAAGGTCAGTGGGGAATGCTGAAACAAAACCCATGAAGCTACTTACTGTAAGTGGAGAAAGTGTAATGTTTCAACACCCACCACAGTTCTGAGGTGGACTGCCAGGACCCCCTTCCCCCTCATCAGCTGTTTGAAGAGAAGGCAGGGCTGATATAAGTGCCTTCTTTGCTCTGTTAGCTGCTCGCTGAGGCACTTGCAGTGGTGAGCAGTTGTAATTAAAAGTATGGCATCCCCATCCCAAAGAAGAAGAGTGCGGGGGTTGGAGAAGTGGGTATGCTAGAGCTGATAAATATTTAGTGTTTTCTGACAAATAACCTTCAGGAGATTGCGGGCAAGAGCAGCAATAATTTGCATATTGTCCCATGACCCCACAGCCAAAGCCCAGACCAGCAACAGTCCCTGTTTATAGGTGCTGTGTGGCCATTAACAGTGAAGAAGGACTACACTCTGTGGTCTTTATTATTAAGTGAAAGGGTGCTGTGGACTTATTGGCCTTGTGGTTCTCGTGGTCCGCACCATGGCTGGGCAGAGTGGCCTGAGTATTCCTGATTTATAGTGATCTATGACAAATTACATTTCTTAGCGAATTTCAGCGAAGTTGTCGAATCAAATTTTTCAAAACCTCAATCCTCTCTAGTTATATTATTCAGTTTCACTATATAATAACCAGTATTGTGCATTCCTCTGATGCAGTGGCAGTTTATAGCGAGGCATGGGAGCATGAGTCTCCGATCCCTGCCATTCAGCATCATAAGCTGCAGGGCACTAGGCCTGAAGACTATGAGGTAGTAAAACATTGCATGACAGAGCTATGTGACACAGAGGCCTTCGTCCTGGTGCAGCGTTCTTGTTTATGTCACTGTGCCAGCTAAGACCCTTAGCAACAGGTCATGCTCATGTTGTTGCAACTGGCTATGACGGGGAAGGAGATTCAAATGTTTTACTTTTTCTCCATACATGACACTATAGGGGAGCATTATACATACTACAAGGGACATAATCCAGTACACAGGGGGACATCATACCCACTGTACTACAGGAGGCATTATACCTACTGGCACTACAGGGGGTATAATACAAACTAAGACTATGGGGCATTATAATACAGGGAATACTGCAGGAGGCATTATACATACTGGCACTGCAGGGGGCATTATAATACACTGGACACTACAGGCAACATTATATAATACAGGTAGGAATACACTGCAAAGGCCATTAGAACTACAATGGGCTATGCAAGGGGTAGTAAGGTAATATTATTACTACTTGGGCTTTAAAGAGGAAGCACTTTATGGAGGGGGATAATGATACCTATAGGGCCCACTACAGGGAGGATTATAAATATTGGAGGCATTATAACTGTAAAGGACGTTATTAATACAGGAGGCATAATAACTGCAGAAGATCATTATAAATATTGAGGGCACTGCATTGAGCATTATAAATTCTCAGAGCATTAAAGGGGAATTTAACTATAGTGGGAACTATGGGGGAGCATTATAAATAACAGGTATTATAACTACAGGGGGGCATCATAATCACTGGGGACACTACCATGCCATTATAGCTATAGTAGGCACTGAGAGGGCACAACAGAGGGGGCTTTATAAATGTTGTGGACACTACAATTGGTCTTTAGAAATATGAGGACTAATACAGGGGGCATTATGTGAGCGATATAAGGAGGCATTATAATTACTCGGAGTTCTATTGGGGTGCCTAATAGATTTGCCTTATTACTACAGGTAGCTCTATGGGGTGCTTTATAGAGCAACAATGTTTCTACTGGAGGCACTATAGGGTCTCTTATTATTACTGGTGGCACTATAGGGACATTATTACTACTGGGGGTATTGTGGGGACATTATTATCATTGGGAACAATATGGAGGACATTATTACTAATGGGGCCCTCTTAGGGATCAATATCACTATTGGGGCACTGTAGAGGGCACTGCAAGTAATGAGACCAGTCTGGAAAAGAATTGGGCGCAATTTCAATTTTCACTTCAGGTAGCAGAGAAGCTACAATTGGCCCTGACAGTGAATTTATTATAATATTGACTGTTTTATAATTTATTGTGTAGTCCTATGAGTTGATTACATTATTTATTGTACTATAACCTATATTGTCCAGACCTTTCCGTGTATTATATTATATACTGTATTATGTTCTATACAGTCCAGATCTATCAGTGTATTATATTATATACTGTATTATGTTCTATACAGTCCAGATCTATCAGTGTATTATATTATATACTGTATTATGTTCTATACAGTCCAGATCTATCAGTGTATTAGGCTATACATTGTATTAGATGTCACGCTGTATCACAGATGACAGGTTGGAGCTGCGCTCGCCGCTCTCACTCCCCCTCCCTCACTACATGGATAAATCTGTAATACATCCAGGAGTCAGTTACCTGGACACATAATTACACAGGATGGAAAGTGAAGAAAAGTTCATAGTAAAAATGAAGCAGAGGACAGGAGCGGCCCCCTCCTCACTTCTCACAATGCTGCGCAGTAGAAAATTCCCCCGCCACATGCGCTCATTCAGAATCATAATTACAGGGAAGAACCAGATTGTGACTGAAATGCCGACTCCAGAGAACGAGGAGAAACTTTTAGTTATTTACAACTGAGAAACTTTCTTTCCGCTGGGAATCAGTGACTGAATTTTCTCTTAACCCGTCTGTAACATGAGAGAAAGTAATGAATGAAGCCGTATCATGTACTGAATACAATAGATGAAAGCAATAGTAGAGACTGAGAAATACATTGACCTTCAGGTTCAGTCTAAAAAGTGGCATGTAATGAAACTCAGTAAAAATATAGATTTCCCAGCATTTTAATGTTAGTGACTTTTAACTTTTTTTTTAAATTTCTTCATATCTTAAAAAAACTATACTGTACAGATTAAAAAATAAATTACATTTATAAGCAAAAATCTTCAGTGATTAAAAAATAGTCTTTATTCTCTCCAGTTATACTGCACTGTGTAAGGTGGCCTAAATACTTTATATTTCTATACTAGATCCCCATGTCTGCAGGTGGCACCATTACCACCAAAACAGCCATGCATGGGGTCTCCTGCCTTCCCTTAACATCCGCCTCTCACACGTCATCAACGGGGAGATCCTTTTGGTCCTCTTTAGTAATTCCACGGTGGGCAGGAGCATAAAAAGTATTGGGGCCTCAAACCCAACCATAGCCCCTCCCACTACCCATTCCTGGCCCCTTCTCTGGCGCCATGAACCGTGAATGCTGCTGCGAGTCATATAGTGTGCCATAAGGGCTGGACTGGGATTATAATACATGCCCGACACACAAACTCCACCAGTCACTTATGATGCTGCATAAAATAATGGTGCGCAATGCACACTGCGGAGGTGAATTTTGCTTATGTCCAACATAAACCATCAATTCAACAAAGGAAATACAAGTAGAGCACAGAAATGCCTATTTATGTAGTCAGAGACATACTTTAACCTTCTCAACAACAGATCTAATATATAAACCTGAGTGTATGTATGCATGTCCGCTAAAGGAATCTGTACCATCGAAGATACAATCACGAAATTTGGCACACAGGTACATCAGGTGTCAGCTCTCCAGGACATACTGTTCCTGAGATATTCCCAAAAACTGCATTAGCCAATGGAAGCTTGGTCACATGACCCTTATCAGCCGATAGAAGCTCACAGGCAGTTAGTCTCCACACACATGCACACACACACACACTGTTTCATACCAGGTTTCCATAACAACCCAGCCATTTTCCTTCACTGCTGTAGGTCTGCTTTAAAAGGGCAGAGCGCTGTGGATGACACTGTTAAAGGGGTATTCCAGTTACCATAACTATAACTTATGTTTTAGATTAATTCATCATTAATTATTACCTCATATAATGTAGATTTCATATATGTACCGTCCAGTAGTAACAAAATATGTTTTCTTCCACTACTACCCACTGTGTTTCCTCATAAATTACCATGGCATTGACCTGTAATTCAGGCCGCCCTCAAAAGAAGGACTTAAAAGCCCCACCCCCAGGTCCACCTCAGCCACTCCCCTGACTTAATCAGGCCATGCCCCCTTCCATTTAGCCGACGGGGATTGAAAAAATGAAGGTAAAAATCAACTTCTGTCAGCTGCAGGGGTGGAAGGGAGGTTGACTTTCTCCCTGCAGTTCATGCTCAGTGACTGCACAGTGCTGCTGTCTGAGAGTGAGGCCCTTCACTGAACAGAGGGCATGGAGTCTGAAAGCCAGACTGTCCATCATAAAACCAGACCTCTGGCCACCCTAGGGGCAGGCTGATGTTAGAGTGGCCAGACATCAGGTTTTAGCCTGGACAGTCTGTTTTTCTGGTTCCCTGCCCTCCGTCCTGTGAAGTGCCTGGACAGAGACGCAGGTATGTCCACCCTTTCAATAGCTCACGCTCAGACAGCGTCTCCTCTGTGTCTTCATGGGGACCAGGGGTGTGGCTTCACGTTTGGGGCATGGACGGTAAGGTCGGGCTTTCTGGGGTGAAGCTAGTGGCCACTCTAGCTGCTGTGGAGGTCACAGTTAAAGGGGAGGGTGCTGTGGATGTTACTGTTAAGGGGGTATGCTGCTGTAGAGGTCACTGAAAGGGGCAGGCATTGAGGAGGTTACTGTTAAGGGAGGAGGGGACTGTAGAGGCCACTATTAAAGGGGCAGCGGGGTACTGTGAGGTCACTCTTAAGGGAGCAGGGTACTGTGACAGTCACTATTAAAGGGGCAGTCACTGTGGAGGTCTCTGTCAAAGGGGTCCAGGAATGGTGGAGGTAAGTTAAGGGCACTGTAACCTATTGTCAGTGTTAAGGGGTGGGTTCTGTAGAGGTCACTGTTAAGGGGACGGGCCCTTGTGGAGGTCACTGTCAAGGGGGTGAGGTGCTGTGGAACTCACTGTTAAAGGAGCAGGCTGCTGTGCAGGTCAAAGTTAAAGGGGTTTTCTGAGTTATGAAAAAAAAAATATAGTACTGTAAATCTGATGGGCAGCAATATATAACTAGCTTAAGCAAAATTCAGGCCTTTGTTTACCTGCAATAACAACAATCTCTCCCCGCCCCCCCCCCTGCTCTGCAAAGGGAGTGAATACAAGTTCTGCCCTGAGTGAATTGTCTGCCTGCTGGGATACTCAGCAGCATGTTGTATGTGTAGAACTACAAGTCCCAGCTGTAAAATGACATTACTGATGCACACAGGAACTTCCCCCTACCTTTCTTGTGCAATACTCTGCAGTTCTAATCCAGTGTCAGCTCTGTGTCTATAGGATGAGGAGGGCAGAACCTGGTGGGTGTTACTGCTGGTGGGTTGTCTCTTCAGTAGGCTTGTGAAGAAAACTGCTCATTAGAGATTCTAAACTT
Source organism: Rhinella marina (assembly GCA_900303285.1). Taxonomy (NCBI): domain Eukaryota; kingdom Metazoa; phylum Chordata; class Amphibia; order Anura; family Bufonidae; genus Rhinella; species Rhinella marina. The sequence goes on along the minus strand of ONZH01019701.1, from coordinate 22,079 downwards.
AAGTTGCTGCTGATGGTTCTGGTGTTTCTCCTGCCCCTCCACCCCTCTCCAGCAGTCATGAGAGTGGACAGTGAGTACAGAGGGCCTCCCCAGTCAGATCTTTTTGAGGATGGGCGATGGCACACATAGGCAGAGGGCAACTGCCTACATAGAATGTCTCAATAATAAGTTTACCCTCCCTCTCAGCGGGTGGAAAAAAGGCCTCCATTGTACAGTGGTAGTGAGGGCCTAACATGGTGGAGAGGCAGTATTAATCCGTCTTCTGAATGGTTATAATACAGCTTTCACTACACCAGCAACTCAGCATGCAACTGGCCATTTGCATAAGGGACTCAGAGGGACTCCCTTTCTCCATCTACACTGCATACTGCCACAGTGTGTCAGGGTCATCTGTCTGTTCTTCCTCATGGCCCTGCAGCTCCTCCATCTCCTCTCATGTCACTTGTGTAGGAAAAAAAAAAACACTACTGTATACATTGTTTGTGTGAGAATATACTCCTCCACCTCCAGTTCAGCCCCCACAGGGCACAGGTGGCCCTGAGATGTAGGTGTCACATCTCCTTTCCCTGGCCAGCCGGATTTATTAGCATCTGTTCCAGGACATGAAGGAGTGGAATGATGTTGTTCATCCCGTAGTTCTGTTGACTGACAAATAAAGTGGCCTCCTCGAAGGGACTGAGCGAAAGGCAGGTGTGACGCATGAGCTGCCAGTGGCTAACATTGAAGTTACACAGGGGAGTGCTTCAGTCTAACATGTGGAGGGTGGAATTACAATGGGTGCAAATGGCAGGCGATGTTGGGGAACACTATTCTGCCTTTGCAACTCAAGGATAGCGTGCTTTGCAGTGTAAAAATGCCTGAAGTGCATGCACAGTTTCCTAGCCATTTTCAGAATGTCTTGCAATTGGATGGAAGACTGAAGAAACCACTTTACAACCATATTAAAGACATGTGCCATGCAGGGCACATGTCTCAGCCCTCCTTGACGGAGCATCAACACAGTGTTCTTCCCATTGCCGGTGACCATGGTTCCAATTTTAAGTTAGCAAGGAGAAAGCTGGGATTCAATTTCTTCTTGAGAGACGTGAAGCAGTTCCTCCATGGTGTGACTCCATTCATCCAGGCAAACTTGTTACAGGACAGCGTGAGACTGCCCAGCTCTGCATAGGTGGTATGTTGGAAGAGCACTCAGAATTATGCCTGCAGTGGAGGCTAAGGACATGGTGGACGAAGAGGAGGCAGAGGAGGACATTGGCACAGAACTCACAGCTTGAGTGCTGTCGCTTGGCCAAGTTGCTGGTGTGGCTGGGCAAGAACTGCATTTAACCAGTGAGCCAGACATATATTGTCTTTGACCGTAGTTACAGCTATACATGTCGGCGCTGCTGTGAACTTTAGTAGACACCAACAGGCTCAAGGAATGGCCCACCTTCTATGCAACATACATGTGCAGGGCTGGTACAACTTTTTTGGAGAATTAATAACTCTCCACCTTGGCTCAGCAAAAGCCATCCATTCTCTGAAAGGTGCAGAGTCCACCACATGGAAAGGGAAGGACTTTAGTACCAGCAACTTGGCCAGGAGCATGACCAGCTTATGTGCCATTGGATGAGTGCACACATACTGTTGTCTTTTTGCAATCACCTCAGTGATTGATTGCTAACAAAATGAGTGATGAGGAAAAGGAATAGGAGCAGGAGCATCAGGACTAGTAGGTGATAGGAAGGAAACACATTTCCCTTCTGCTGAGGTGGTGGAGCCTTGACTGCTGGAGAATGGGTGCAGGCCACAGGGTGATGCAGCAGTTGTAAATTCTGAAAATGGCCATGCTGATGTCCTCTGGTGGCATGATGAAAAAATGCCACACCGCCAAGTATGGCATTTTCCCCACCACCACCCCGTGCTCACTGCCTGCTATTGCTGCCTCCGTGAACCAATTCACTACTTGTTTCCACACAGGTAGGCTCCCGCATAGCAGATGGTCTACCCAGGGCATGTATGGCTCCAGACCTCACACTGCGGCCACCCGGCTGGCTCAGCTGCTGCCTCACACACAAGCTGCCTCCCCTCTTCTGATAATGATGAAGCCCCCTCTTCCCCCAGCTCCCACAAGCAATTGGCTACATCATCGTCCACTACTGTCTGCACATCACTGATGTCACCCTCACCAATCTCAGGGCCAGGTGCCTGACCGCTTGCAATACCAGCTCCCGCGCAACTCTCTTCATCACTACTTGCCCGACTACCAGATAAAAAAAGCAGATCTTGGCTGGGCAGTAGCTGCTGAGTGTCCTCTAGAATCTTGTCCTCAGTAAAAAGTGGAGCTGAGCCAACGGCATATAATACTTCTCGAGCTGAGGGAGCAGAAAAAGACAGACAGAATGAGGATAGGTGGGGGCACAGAGCTTGTTCCCAGGCAATGCCAACTAAGGGTCGTGTCGGATGGACCCACCAACTCCTGCCTGGGGGTGTCTGATGTCACTTGCAACAAAGTCGAAGACCAAGTCAACCATTCAAGCACCGCTGGCTGCTGGTCAAGCTCATACCTGTCGCTGTGACTGCTGCTGCCACCCTCCCTTCTTCTCCTGCTAATTCTCCCTACTCCACATTTGGACCACTGCCCGTTTCCTTAGAAGGGGCTGTCACCTGTCTGTCTGACATACTGTAAAATAAAAGAAACTCCAAGGGGAAAAGAGCAAAAGACTACAATTTCACTCCAAAAGCAAGGGTGAATGGATGTACTTTTATATATTTAAAATAAATACACCCTAAAACTATTTGTATAAGACTACACTTTCCACCAAATAACAGATTCTAGGATTACTGCAATTACCATTTAAAATGATCTTAAATCTGTAGTAATAGATCACTGTTAGTAACACCAATTAGTGCAGCAAGGTGTAATAGAATTGCTCCTATTACACTCTCCTATTGGTCCTTGCTCTCTCCCTATAGTGTGAATTAGGGATGAGCGAATCGACTTTGGCTGAAACATCCAAAGTTGATTTGCATAAAGCTTCGTTCTAATACTGTACAGAGCGGGAACTCCGTACAGTATTAGAATGTATTGGCTCTCATGAGCCGAAATTATTATTTCGCAAGACTTTGTCTAGCAAGACTTTGTGTAATTACTTCATTCATCCATTTTTACTGTAAGGTACTACTTGGAAATGAACCCGAGTTCGTGAATTTTTTTTTACAGTAAAAATGAATTTATGAAGTTATTACGCAAAGTCTTGCAAGACTTTGCAAAGTAATAACTTTGGCTTAACGGAGCCAATACATTCTTATACTATACGGAGCTCCTGCTCCGTACAGTATTAGAACACAGTTTTATGTAAATCGATGTGTTCATCCCTAGTGTGGATAATACATTCATATCCTTCCCTTACACTATGAATAATCTATCCCTGAACTGTTCATTCTTTTTTTATTAAAGGCTTTTCTAAACACTGTGCCTAATATCTACAACATCTCTACCTGCACTAAGTTCACTGGAAAATAGAGGAGACCAAGATGGCTGAGACTTTTTATAGGGATATGACATCACAGGGGCTAGCTATCTGCTGATTGGCTCTCTGCATGGCATTGTGGATGATCCCTCGTTCCCAGGCTTATTGTGGGAGATACAACAGCTTACAGCTTAGTCTATTGCTGGATTGACTGCAGTTTACTGTTGTGACACTAGATGTCGCTGTTATGCTTACCTGTAGTCTCTCTCTATGCATTTTCTATGATGTGTTGTATTTCCTGTACATTGAAGTGCACTCACTGATTTCTTTTTCCTGTCTGTGCCATTCGCCATGTAAGGTGACCTTCAGTTATTGCATGCATGTTCCAATAAACCCCGTTCCTGTAACCCCACAATGTCTGATCTAAACTGACTCTGCTGCACCTAGCAACCGTACTCATCAACACTTATTACCTTCACTTTGTAACATGTGCAGAAGCCATTTAAAAAAAAAATGTGATTCATTACCAAGAAGCGCAAGGAAATTCGACTTTGGGACAAATCTAATTTTTCCTGATTTTTGGATTGAATTCCACTTCATCAACTTCGATTAGCTCATCTCTAATTATTATGTTTTATATTGCCAGAGTATACTGGCTGCACACCAAAACATGGCTAAAGCTAACACACAGAACAGACAGAGACATTTAAAAAAAAAAAAAAAAAAAAAAAACAGAAAGAATGTTGGCTTCTTCCTCCATCCCTTCCACCTACACCGCCACGTCCACAGCTTTCTCAACTTCCTATTCCACTTGTACCTCCGTCTCCTAGTTCAGGATTGCTATTTTTTATTTTTATGTATTTTATTTTAAGTCATTTCCCTATCCACATTTGTATGCAGGGCATTTGTACTGCTCTTATCCCCATTTTGGAGCCTTTTGCAGCCCTCTAGCCCTTTCTATGACTTTTTTACAGCCATTTTTCAGCCCCAAAGTTCAGGTCCCCAGTGACTTCAAGAGGTTCATTGTTTGGGATCTAGTGCGGGTCAAATTCGGAACCGAAACCGAACTTTGAAACGTAGTCCGTTCGAACCCCTCGAACGCGGACAGTCACTGGTCCGCTCATTCCTAGTAATGATGGCTTGAGACTCTAGACCTTGGCTCAGCAGAAGCCATCAGTTCTCTGAAGTCTGCAGAGTCAATCTCATGGAAAGGGAGCAACTGTAGTATTAGCAGCTTGACCAGGAGCAGGTTCAGCTTCTTCACTGTTGGATGAGGAGAACAAGCATCAGGACCAGTAGACAATGGGAAGGAAAAAAAGCTGCCTTCTGCTGAGGTGGTGGAACCCTAACTGCTGGAGAAACGATTGGGGGCGATTGGTAGATTCATCAGGCTGTACCATTACATTAGCCCCACGGTTTTTCCAGGCCACTTTATGTTGACACTCCATGTGTTGGCTCAACATTGGCACCCTGGCAGCACTTCACGGTCTGCCAACAGATACTTCATAAGGCCATGCTGACGTCATCCAGTGACTTGATAAAAATAATCTGACACTGGCGATTATGGAATTTACTCCTTGATGACTGTCTGCTGCTGACTCTATGAACCCATGCACCGCTAGTTGTTTCTGGACAGGTGGGCTCTTGAGTAGCAGACAGTCTACTCGGGCACGTTTGGCTCCAGATCTCACACTGCTGCCACCCTGCTCTCTCACGGCCATGCTTGGATCCTGCTGGCCCAGTGGAATGCTGCCTCCCTTCCACTGTCTCAAGGGCAAGATGCCTCCCTCGCCTCCAATGATAATGATGAAGACCCCTCTTCACCCGGCTCACATGTGCAATCAGCTACATCATCATCCACTACTGTCTGCTCTTCACTTATATCACCTTTACCAGTCTTATGGCCGCATCCCGGACCACTAGCAATACCTGCTCCCATGCAAGTTTCATTTTTGCTACTTGCTTACCTACAGGAAGAAGTAGATGATCTCTCCTCCAAATCTGGGCTGGGCAGTAGCTGCTGACCTGGCAGAAGGAGCAGCAAAGAAAAGAGGCAGGTTCAGGACAGGTGAGGGCAGAGAGCTTGTTCCTGGGCCATGCCAACTAAGTTTGGTGTCAGAGGAACCCACAGACTTCTGATGTCAATTGAGATGATGCTGAAGACAGAGGTAACCATTCCAGGACAGTGGGATTAGATGTCAAAAGATGACCGCTGGATGACAGTGGCAGCTCTGGTCTATGCAAGCGTCTGCTTCTACCACCACCTCTACATCTACTCCTACTTCTGCTGGCTCCACCAACATTTTTGCGAATGCCCTGGCACCTCTTTCTTGGATGTACTGTACAGTAACAGTAGCAGTATATGTAAAATAAGCTATTCAATATCAGTGTGGACACCTAAATAACAGTTATATTACACATGGTATTCATCCCAATATGAGAATCAAGGCCTAATAGAATTATGTATCTATAAAACAAGGTAGACATCCCAGTAACAGTTATATTGCATAGCCCATTCTTCCCAATATGAGAATGAAGGCCTAGTGGAATTATACCATGAGAATGAAGGAGAACTAGAATTGTTTTCTATTTAACAAGGTGGGCACCCCAATAACAGTTAGATTACACAACTTATTCATCACAATATTAGAATCAAGGCATAACAGAATTATTTATCCATTTAACAAATTGGGCAACCCAAAAACAATTATAGTACACATGTTATTCACCCTAATTTCAGATTCAAGGTGTAATAGAATTGTTTCTCTATTAAAGAAGGTGGTCTAGCTATCTAGGGCTTGAACTGCAAGTAGCTTGGGAAAGTATGCTGAGTTCTAGCTCTATGGTTCACTGTCCTTGTCAGTCCCTACCTACAATTGTAAAACCAGCAGACTGGAATAAAAGTCCATCTAGGTGTTACTAGATGGGGACATGAAGTAAGCACTGGAAAAGAAAGTGCAGAGAATTGGAGTGGTAGTGTCCTTAATAAGATGTTCTCTCACAGTGTACTCCCTCAGGCCTTTGCTGCCTGGGGATCGGTGCAGTGGAAATGCAGTTTGAAGAATGAAACGAGAAGTGAACATATAACTGCAAAAGATAACTCATGGTTAGAACTATAAAGCTCGGATTCATACTGAACATCAAGGGTTTGTCACGGAGGTCATTGTGTGTTGCTCGGAGGCAGAATAAATTTTGCTGAAAGCCTGTGGTGCAGCCAATCCACAAACTTTTTAACTGTGGGCACTGTCATAGTCATTTCTAGCATTAGCATGGCTGCGATTGGCCCACACAGCACGTGACACAGCCTGTATAAATGTCGGATCACAAATGGGGCTGCCATTCTGCTCTAACTAGTAACTAGGGGCAGGTTGCATCTTGAGTGAGGGACAGTTTTAGGCAGTAAGGCTCTGGTGCAATCTGACCTATATCAATTTCTGGGGGTGCAATACACCCCCCTTTGCACCACTGACACAGAAATATAATAGTTCATATGTCTGTTAATTCTGTGGGTGACATATAGCCATTTTTTGGGGTACAATACACCTCCTTTGCATCTGTGACACAGAAATACAATAGTTAATTTGACCATTAATTCTGTTTGTGACCTAAATCAAATTTCTTGGGGTGAAATACATCCTTTTGCATCCTTGACATAATAGTATAATATATAATTTTTTGGTGTGAAATAAGACTGAAGCGACACTTACATCTAACACACTCTGGGGCTCTCTATCTAACAAATAAATGGACAGAAACTTTCTTTGTGGTAAAATGGGGGGCCACAGCTTTATTAAACAGATAGGAGCACCTTGTCTACCCTTAAACCACCAACTCTATCTTCGTCACCTCGTATGCCTGGTCACTGTGGATGCAGTGAGCATGTCTTTGCAGGAACCTCAGGTGACTGCCACTTCTCGATCTTCTTCTTAGACAAGGTCCTCCCTCCGCCACCGGAGCCGGGTGTAAGCCTACACCGAGCTCCGACCCCCCCCCAACAGTATGAAGAGGGCTCTATCGATGGCATCCTGCAACCCTGATAAAAATATGTCCAGACCGATGTCTGTAAGGTGCACCCCATCTGGTAACATCAAATTTCGGTTGTCACCCTCCAACTGCCGATGACGAACCACAACACCACCTTTGGACCTAACGTGTCTGGACACCCGCATGTTAAGCAGGCGGCGTGCCCTCTCTATGCCCTCGTTGTTCCTCGCACCTCTCCACAATATGCGGGGAACAACCTCAGACCACACAATAACCAAATCGTTAAAGAAGGCCGGGAAACGGTCAAAGTCTGACCGCATAACTGATACCAGCTCTAAAATTCTGACAGAGCACAAATCATTGCCGCCTGCATGGATAACCAGCACAGTTGGACCGCGGGATTCTCTGCTAATCATTACCACCTCCGGCAGAACCTGTAGCCATTTAAGACCTCGAACACCTCTCCATGACACGTCAGCCTGCATGAATCCCAGCTGCAGGCTACCCGGGCGGTATGATGCCCTCTGCGCAGCCCAGTAAATATATGAATGGCCGATTAACCACACAGCCGGCCTTTTAAAACCTAGAAGAAAACAAACAACCATTAAACAGTCAGTAAATCAGGTCTAATATACCTGCGAAAACAATCAGATTTCCATCTCCCAAGTCTCTTAACCTATGCTTCCGTCATACCCGCCGAGACCGCAACTGTAGCAGCACCAATGCGGAACGAATGCGTGCCGAATTCAGACGGGGACAAACCTGCCTTGTCAAGACAGTGTTTAAATAATGTTGTAAACTTATACTTGGTAAGAGGAGAACCATCAGCATGAACTAAGTAACTAGGAGCCCGTGGACGGATGTCTGAAAATGATTGAATGACCCTAACTGGGCAAAACACACCATCAATACTTGAAATAGACAGCCAAATGCCTTGGCCATAAACGTCCGTCTTGGAACGGCGAATTCGTACCTTAACCATGCCCGGAAAAAAGCACACATCATCTTCCCTTAGAGGAGAAGCCACGGTGCGCGAAGATGCCACTAGCTCACCGAGGCGCATTGCGCAGAAAAAACATAGTACGAAAGCGCACGAAAAAAGTCGCAACTCAAATTCCGAAGGACAAACAAAAGGAAGGACATCGCAAAGCCTACGCAACAGAGCAAAAGACACCGGACGCCGTTTGTCAATTGGACGAGATTCTTTCTTCCATCCCTTCAAAATTAAAGCAATGGCAAAATCCTTAGTGATGTCGTGAAGACCCAAAAGCCGAAATGTAAAGGAAATCCCCGAGAGCCGCTTTTGAACGACGCCAGACGAACAGCCCATATCACGCAGATGACACAAATACAAATGTGTGACCCTACGGCAATAGTCGCTTGTAAGCACTGCATCCCCCTCCGCGAATGACAACCATTCGCCCCATGCCTTACCATGACTGGACCAGGTTGAAGGAGCCACAGCGTTCTGGATCAAGGGCCTCAGTCGGTCAGCGGCAGGTCCCATAGAAACGGAGGGCAAGGGGAGCCCTCCTGGTCCGCGGTTGGCTGCAGCATCCTGAAACGATGAAACTGTAAACGAGAAAGAGCATCAGCTACTACATTACTCTACCCGGAACATGACAGGCCTTGAAAACCACATTATGTAACAAACACGTTAGAACGAAATGACGCAACAGCGCCAATACCGGTAGAGAATGCGACGTTAAACCATTAATCGCCATAACCGCCCCTTCATTGTCTGACCAAAATTGAATCCACTTATTCTTCATCAGGGGACCCCATAATTCCACAGCCACAACTATTGGAAAAAGTTCCAAAAAGGTAAGATTTTTAGTTAAACCTCGTTCCGACCAGTCCGGAGGCCATGGCGATGCAGACCAGCTATCCCCGAATATCGCAGCGTAAGCCAACGAACCAGCCGCGTCTGTAAAAAGGTGCAAGGCATTGCTATCGATTTCCGGTTCCGGAAAACATGAAACACCGTCGTATGTATGTAGGAACTTCAACCAGACTCGAAGATCGTCTTTCAGAGGTTTAGGTAATCGAATAAAATGATGGGGCTGCCGAACGCCTGCCGTTGCCAACGACAAGCGGCGCGAAAAAACCCGCCCCATTGGAAAAATCCGACACGCGAAGGCTAGCTGACCCAGGTGAGATTGCAATTCCCTCAGCGTAACTTTACGCGCATCCAAGCAGTTGCTGACATCAGCTCGTAAGCGCAGCAGCTTATCTTGTGGCAAGCTAACCAAGCCCCTCTCAGTGTCAATTTCGATACCTAGGAAAGAGAGGCAATGGGTGGGACCTTCCGTTTTATCCTCGGCCAATGGAATACCAAACCTGGCCGCGAAAAAACGAAAAGTCGCTAGTGTGATCGCGCAGGCCTCCGACTGTTTTGGACCAATAAACAAGAAGTCGTCCAAATAGTGAACAACCAAGGTGTTACCCGTCTCAACCTTAACAAACCACTCCAAAAAACAACTAAACATCTCAAAATATTTACAAGAAATGGAGCAACCCATAGGAAGGCACATGTCAAAGTAGAAGAAACCATTCAACCGACAACCCAGCAGATGAAAGCAATCCGGGTGAACTGGTAAAAGCCGAAAGGCGGATTCAATATCTGATTTGGCCAATAAAGCCCCTGATCCTGCTTTCACAATTAGGTGTAAAGCAGTATCAAAGGAGGTATAGGAAACCGCTGACTCTTCTTTCGGGATGGCATCATTGACGGAATCCCCTTCCGGAAATGATAAATGGTGTATCAATCGAAATTTTCCTGGCTCCTTCTTGGGGACTATACCAAGAGGAGATATCCGTAAATTAGGAAAAGGAGGCTCCATGAAAGGACCCGCCATGCGACCCAAAGCGACCTCTTTGTCTACCTTCGCCTGTGCCTCCCCAGGGTGCTCCAAAACAGACTTCAGGTTGCCCATGAATGCAACTGCGTGATGCGGCAAATGAGGAATCCAGAAACCAACCTCGAAACCCTCAAGAAGCCTGACGGCCTCCTGTTGCCTGGGGTACCGATCGAGCCACTGGCGCATCCTTTGCACGTTCACCGGAGTCCTCCGCTCTGTGGGGAACCGCCCTAGCAGTAAAGGTGGCTTTTTTGAAGCACCTAAGGGCTGAATGTGATCCACCACAGAGAGAGCACTCATGTCGGAATTTACATGACGCAAGGAAGCGACAGTGGCCTTCATTGAAGAGCCAACATGCTCCAGGCCTGCAACCTCCTGATGCGGGCCCGTAGCTACCCGATACGTTATGTGACTGAAAGGACGAGGAAGGCCGCGGCGTCATCATTAATTGAATCCACACATCCGTGGCTTTTGATGCCCAACCGACCTCTGGTCTCAAAGCCAAACGGCGTCTGAATTCCTCATCGTACCGCCACCACGCTGTACCGCCATGTAACTTATGAGCCAAATAAATCGAGTCAATATACGTAAATAGCTCCCACGCTTTATTAGGATGACTCTGACTATATATTCCAGCCAATATAGAAAAAGCCTGTAACCAGTTGCCAAATGTCTTGGCAACCTTGGACTTCCTATCATCCGATTTTTCAACCCGTTTTTCCTTATCGACAGTCAATTGATCGACTGCCAATAGGGACCAAATATCCACATAATCACATTTAGCTATTTTCTCTTTAATATCTTGAGACACCTGGCCCCCCAATGGGGCCACCCCACAAAAATAAGCGTCCCGAAACATAAGCCCGGACGTATCTATACCACTCGCAGGTGGTGGAGTGGCCACCCCTGGCGTCGCCGTAGAACTCTCCATCTTGGCAACTAATGTTTTTAACATATCTAGGGTAGCGTTAGAATCAGCTACATTCCCATCTACCCAAGCCTGGGAACAGGCGGACTCACCCGTCGGCGGTAGTGCGGCAGGGGCCAAAGCGGGAACCGGAGGAGAAGGCAGCACTGGAGCGTCAGTAGCCCGAACCACAGGCGAGGACCTAGCCACCTGCGACCGGCTGTGAGAACGCCTCCCGTGACTTCGTCTCCGTCTGCGCCGATCACGCCTGGATGAACGCCGACTTTCCAGACTTGAAGACGATGAATCGGATCGGTCTCTACGCCTCCTGGAACCACGAGATCTGCGGTGTCCATGACCATGACGTGACCGCCCACTGTGGTCCGACCTCCGGCTACGAGACCTATGAAATGAGCTCCGACTGCGAGCCAAACTGCGGTCAGATTCCGAAGCCGACGTGGAGCGACGAGTGCCACGACGACTTCGGCCGCTGACGTCACCAGATCCACGCACCAACGTGCGGCCATCAATAGGTACAGACGTAGTCCACCTTTGTGGAGTGTCAGGGACAGCTTCTAATTCAAAAAACTCATCACTGCTGTTAATAGCAGTAGAGAGCTCCCTCTGGTGGCCAACCCGAGTAATTGCAGCCCCAGACTCATACGGAGCAGAAGCTGTGGCTGAAGCCGGTAAGGCATTACTCAGGGGCGCAGCAGGGGTGGATTGAAGAGTAGGGGGGGCACCAGCAACTTCAGAGGGCACTGGTCGGCGGCCAAACCATCTGGCCAGCCTGCCAGGTCTATTTGCAGCAGGTTGCACAGCTCCAGGAGGCTTTACAGGCTGTGCAACCAGTGAAGGGGGCGGGTAATGTAACTGACTCTGTGAGCGTGCAACTTCTGTGCTCCCTGTAGGAGGCACAGACATAGAAATCGCAGGGACCTCAGGGGGATAGCCTGCTGGGCCTGAACGGGTGTTAGGCGCACTACAGGTAGGTGCCCTGGACGGGGCACGTCCCCGCTTACTGCGCCTTACAGGGGAAGGAGACAGACGGGCAGGGGGACGTGAGGACCGCATGGGACGAGCAGGGGGAAGGGCAGCAGCCGCCTGAGGGGACTCTGAGCTCCCCAGCGCGCTAGTTGAAAGAAGGGGGGTTAGCCAGGCTGAACCCTCCCTGGCAACTTTCTCCTGTAGGAGAGCCAGGAGGTTAGCCTCACTAATGTTTTCCATGGCAGGAACACTTATCAGTCACCTACTGCAGGCAGCTATTCTCTGTCCGAGCACGCAGCAAGAGGAAGTGGGGGAGGAGTTCATACCTTATATAACCCCAGCTAGTGCTCGGACCAGAGAGAGCCCTCCCCTGCACAGTTAACCCTTACCCCCCTCCTCTGCCCTTCAGTCAATGGCTCCCACACTTATACAGTATGGGAGCCCCACATCTCTCTTGCACCCATGACACAGAAATACAATTGTTTGTCTGTCTGTCTATTTTATGGGTGACCTCAAAGAAAGAGGAGAGCATCAAATAAGGGACTTGGCTGTGGTCGTGGTACTGCTGGTGTTTGAGTTCCTGCTGCAGGGAGAGGACTTTGTCAATCTGTGCCAGCTACACGCCTAAAATGAAATGCTTTCTTCCGGTGCACAAATGCAACAGGAAGTTGTACGGTATTTTGTAGGCCTAAATTCTGCCATGCAAATGAAGAAAAGTAGAGACAGTATTATATTGGATGGCTGACACTGATCTATGCTATCTATACACTGTAAGGAATCGTACTCACTTGACCAGTGAAAAGAGGCAGGGGCACCACGAACTTCTCCAAAGTTATTGTTTATTTAGCTTTCCAAATGATACAGACATAATTCCGGATCGCAGCCGGGTAAAATAAATGCAGCACACACTGTCAGTGTTGCCTCACACTGACTGCTCACTTCCCCACACTGAGACACACCCAAGTCCAGCAGCAGGATTAAATAGAAATGCTGGACTTGAGCACACCTGAAAACCTGAACTGGAGCATGGGGAATAGACGCCCACCCAGCACATTGCCTGTTCCCAGTAAAAGCCAGACCCGGACTAGCTGGAACCAGCTACTCTAACTATTAGGGTGTTCACTGACTACCTCAGTGAACACAGACTTGCTGGCCTTTACCCTACCGAGGCTGAGCACCTTGGTGGCACGCTCCTAATAAACCAAACTCCTACTCAGAATACTTCCTGCAGCATTCTGGGTGACACGTATCTTCCCTAAAATACGCCACCTGTCACTGCCTTACCTGTTGCTGCCTCACATACCCCCCCCCCGCCTCTGTTCAAACCTGTGGGGGTGAACACATGCCATGCAGTGGACAGAGCATCTGCATTCCCCTGCAGTGTCCCTGTGTTCCTCTGTAAACTTGAAGTTTTGCATGGAGAGGAACCATCTGGTAACCTGAGCATTTCTCTCCTTCGCCTGGCTCATCCACGTGAGAGGTGAATGATCATACACTAGACGGAACATCCTCCCCAACAGATAATAGCGGAGAGACTCGAGTGCCCACTTGATGGCCAGGCACTCCCTCTCCATTATGCTGTACCTCGTTTCCACAGGTGTTAGCTTACGGCTCAGGAAACTAACGCAATGCTCTTCGACGTTAACCTCCTGCGACAGCACTGCACCTAGACCTACCTCGGAGGCATCTGTCTGTACAATAAATTTTTTATTGAAGTCGGGTGTAACCAGGACCGATGTCCCACACAACACAGACTTCAATGCTCTGAAGGCCTTCTCTGCCTGAACATTCCAGCGGACCATTACGGACTTCCGACCTTTTAGAAGATCTGTCAATGGAGCTGACAAAGTGGCAAAATTGGGAATAAACCTCCAGTAATATCCCATTAACCCTAGGAAGGCTTTCACCTGCCTCGTCGTCAGGGGCGGGGCCAGTTCTGTATAGCTTCTATTTTATTTACCTGGGGTTTGATGACTCCCGTCCGATTATATATCCCAGGTACCTAGCCTCTTCCAACCCTATCGTACATTTCTTGGGGTTGGCGGTTAATTCCGCTTTTCGGAGAGAATCCACTACCGCCTGCACCTTCGGAAGGTGACTTTCCCAGTCCGTGCTAAATACCACTATATCATCGAGGTATGCCGAAGCATACTGACGATGAGGCTTAAGGATGATATCCATTAGCCGCTGGAACGTGGCTGGAGCACCATGTAATCCAAAAGGCAACACCTTCTATTGATCCAGCCCTTCGGGGGTGACAAAAGCAGTTTAGGGCACCTGCCAATACCCTTTTGTAAGATCTAAGACTGAAAAGTACCGGGCTTGTCCTAATCTCTCTATTAACTCATCAGCTCGGGGCATTGGGTAGGCGTCAAATTTTGAGACCTCATTGAGGTTCCGGAAATCGTTACAGAATCGTAATGTGCCATCACTCCGAGACTCTTCAATGACCCCTAGTTGCAGCATTGATTTCACTTCCTCAGAAATGGCTTGTCGCCGAGCCTCAGGTACCCGATATGGCTTTAAGCGAACTTTGACCTGGGGCTCAGTGACAATGTCATGTTGGATTATGGATGTACGTCCAGGAAGTTCGGAGAATACATCCCTATTCCGACTCATGAACTCCCTGACCTCTTGAACTTGTTTAGTAGACAGGCCATCCACTATTTTCACTGTGGCGGAAGCTTTCTCGGAGACCACTGGTGAAGATGGAGCCTTCTCCGCAGATGAAACAGAGAGTGGGTTGTCCACCAGTAGACTTTCTCTATCTTTCCAGGGCTTTAATAAATTGACATGTTATACCAGCTCTGGCTTTCGCCGACCTGGCTGGCGTACCTTGTAATTTACTGTCCCCACTTTCTCTATCACTTCGTAGGGCCCTTGCCACCTTGCAAGGAACTTACTGTCAACTGTGGGTATAAGTACCAGTACCCAGTCACCTGGGTTAAAGGTCCTCACCCTGGCTGCCCGGTTGTATACCCGGCTCTTAGCCAGTTGTGCCGCTTCCATATGTTCCCGGACAATCGGCAGAACTGTCTCCATCCTTTCCTGCGTTTTCTCTATATGTTCGATGACACTCCTATGCAGGGTGGGCTGTTGCTCCCATGCCTCTTTAGCAACGTCAAGCAAACCCCGGGGGTGTCTGCCGTACAATAATTCAAAGGGCGAGAACCCAGTGGACGCCTGGGGCACTTCTCGCACAGCGAACAATACATACGGCAGCAGGAGATCCCAGTCTTTCCCATCTTTAGATACAGCTCTCTTGAGCATGTTCTTTAAAGTTTTGTTAAACCTTTCCACCAGTCTGTCTGTTTGGGGATGGTACACGGACATGTGTAAGTGTTTAACATTTAACAACCGGCAGAGACATGAAGGGAGTCCCCTGGTCTGTCAAGATCTCCTTAGGTATCCCTACGCGAGAAAACATTCCCATTAATTCTTTAGCTATAAGCTTAGCCGACGTATGGCGCAGTGGAATCGCCTCAGGATATCTGGTAGCATAATCTAGGACCACCAAGATATGCTGGTGACCTCTAGTCGACTTATTTATTGGTCTCACCAGATCCATCACTATTCTTTCGAAAGGCACCTCTATGATTGGCATAGGTACTAATGGGCTACGGTAGTGTGGCTGGGGGCTAGTTACCTGACACACAGGACAGGACTGACAGAACCTCTGAACCTCCTCATATATACTAGGCCAATAGAACCTCTGCATTATTCGTTCTTTTTAACCCCAAGATGTCCTCCCAGTACATGCTTGTGGGCCATGTCTAATACCATACGGCGGTAAGGCTGTGGTACCACCAACTGCTCTATTACCTCTTGTTGTACCTTGTCCACCCTGTACAATAATTCTTGGTTAATGGCCATGTGTGGAAACTCTGATTCTGCACCCGGGTACTGGGCTACCCCATTAATTACTGATACCCTTTCTCTCGCCCGTATCAGCGTAGGATCCTGGAGCTGGGCGGTCCCGAATGTATCCCGTGACACCTCGAGATCTGGGAGGGATGTGGTTTTGACAGTCTCTCCAGCCAATACCTCTAAGGGAAACCTATCGGGATTACACTCTAGATCTGTGGTGGTGACCCCTATGGCTGGTACCCCGGAGTCGGGGTCTCCGGGTTCAGGACCCAGACAGATTTCCTCCCCAAGAGAACGCATTCTGTCCTTCCAAAAAGTCCAGAATATAGGTAAGTCTCTTCCCAAAATGGCGTCATAGGGAAGATGTTGTACTACCGCCACAACGTGTTGTACATCCCCACTTGCCGTGGACAGGGTAATCCTCGTTGTGAGATACTCCCGCAGATCGCCATGAATACAGACTATAGCTAATTTTTGTTTCGCTGGGACTTCTTCTGACACCAGCGACCCACGCACGAGGGTCACCAAGCTCCCAGAATCCAGCAGTGCCTTGACCTGGTACCCGTTAATAGAGACCTGACACAGGGGGGGGGGCGTATCCGCAGCCATCAGGGGGTCAGCGGTACACACAGGCCGGGCATAGAAGGAGTACCGGCGAGCGAACCCGCAGTCCATGGGTTCAGAAATTAAGGGGCAGTTTGCAGCCATATGTCCTGGACCGTGGCAGCGCCAGCATCGAGTTACAGTGGCCTCGCGGGACCCCGGGTCTCGCTTAACAGGGATTTGGTTTGCGTAACCCCCCCCTAGTGAGACGTGACCTTTTCCCAGGCTCCTTAGGCTGGGTGGGGGGCTGGCGTGCGTCCCTTGCATGTGCAGAACCCCTTACCAAGTCCTGGGTCGCCATATACCGCTCGACCAGGCTAACCAGCTGGTCAAGGTTGCCTGGGTCTCCTTGACCCACCCAGCACTGAATAGCGACCAGGAGAGTGCGTACAAACCAGTCAACTACCACCCTCTCAATCATTTGGGCAGGGCTTAAAGTCTCAGGTTGGAGCCACTTCTTCACCAGGTGCAACAAGTCATGTGCTTGAGAACTGGCTGGTTGGGACTCTGAAAACACCCACTGGTACACCCTTTGCGCTCGCACATTAGTGTTGACCCCCATCCGAGCCAAAACCTCACCTTTGAGTTTCTTATAGTCCTGGGCGTCCTCACGGCTGAGGACAAAATAGGCTATTTGGGCATCTCCTACCAGGAACGGTGCCACCACTTCAGCCCACTGGTCGGAAGGCAGGTTCTCCTACTCAGCCGTTCTTTCAAATACGGTAAGGAAGGCCTCCCCGTCATCCTCTGGACTCATTTTCCTCAGCGCTGAACGGACTTTATCCTGGGCTGCAGGCAGAAACGGGGATACTGCTGGTGGGGTCGCTTGCTGGGGTGCTCACAGGGTCTCTTGCAGGGCTGCAACTTGTTGAATCAACAGGCTATTAGTCTTGACCACCTGCTATAGTACTGCCTCCATCTTGTCTGTTTTCTTAGGGCAAAACTTGGCTGGCTTTTTCCAGGACATGCACAAGTGTGTTTGCCTCACTGGTCTTTTGCCCACATCCTCCACCAAATGTAAGGAATCGTACTCACTTGACCAGTGAAAAGAGGCAGGGACACCACACACTTCTCCAAAGTTTATTTAGCTTTACAAATGATACAGATGTAATTCCGGATCACAGCCGGGTCAAATAAATGCAGCACACACTGTCATTGTTACCTCACACTGACTGCTCACTTCCCCAGACTGAGACACACCTAAGTCCAGCAGCAGGATTAAATAGAAATGCTGGACACGAGCATGCCTGAAAACCTGAGCTGTTCCCAGTAAAAGCCAGACATCGGACTAGCTGGAACCAGCTACTCTAACTATTAGGGTGTTCACTGACTACCTCAGTGAACACAGACTCATACCTCCCAAGTGTCCCTCTTTTGGAGGGACAGTCCCTCTTTTTGACCCATGTCCCTCTGTCCCTCTTTTATCCTTAAATGTCCCTCTTTTTGACCTGGAGGATTAATGCATAAATGTGAATTAATAAATTTACTAAATTGCTCCTTACTAAAGTGTATATACCTATAAATTAGATCAGAACTTCATTATTTGGTGTAATTTGGACCTTAAAATATCTATAATCTGATGATTTATGTGCTAATATTTATATGGACAATGAAGCACAAGAAATAAAATTGCCGCAGGGGCTCCAGAAATTATGCTTTGGGCGGAGTTAGAGGGGTGGCCTAGTTTGAAAAAAACTGCCGTGATGCGCGGGGAACACATTGTCCCTCTTTGCAATTTTCAAAAGTTGGGAGGTATGCAGACTTGCTGGCCTTTACCCCACCAAGGCTGGGCACCTTGGTGGCACGCTCCTAATAAACTGAACTCCTACTCAGAATACTTCCTGCAGCATTCTGGGTGACACGTATCTTCCCTCAAATACGGCACCTGTCACTGCCTTACATGTTGCTGCCTCACAACACCCAAATGAAACACCTTCCTCTAGTGCACACTCACGACAGGACATTCTGCGTTATTTTGTAGGCCCGAATACCGCTCTAAGAATAATGAGACCAGAACAAGTAGATTGAATGGCTGAGAGTGTCCCTTTGACATCTGTCTTCCACCTCACCCACTTGCACATCAGCCAAAAGCGTATTCCTCTGTTTATGGTGCTTCACTATCGGTACCTCTTTCTTACCAAAAATAGGGGTGAAATTTGGGACAAGGAAAATCTACCCTAACAGTGATGTGTGGCTGTATTGATCGATTTGAAATTGGAAAGTGGAGGAACGTACCTGTTTCTGGAGAGAAGAGTAGCGAGGTCTGTTTTGTATATCACTTATGCTTTTCGATGACTCTGCTGGCGGGGGGTCTGTGGACCATCCAGCTATTCCTGCCTGAAGAGATTGAGTGCACTAATGCCCAACCACTTATGTTTGAGAATGAGGATGTGGGAGAACTACCACAGCATGTGTCTGATGACGATGTCAAAACAAAGGTGTTACCTGCTGTGGCTTTCTGAAGTGTGCAGACTGACAAGGAGGGCAGGGATGAGGCGTGGGTAGAAGATGATGTGGAGGATGATGAGGTCCTAGATACCACATGAAATCAAGGTCATCCGGGTGACGTGTGCAGTTAAAAGGAAGCGATAATGGCCAGTATGCCTGCTACTGCCCACCATGCCAAGGAACAGAGCACACCAAATCCAGCTCAAAGGAGTTCCCTGGCGTGACAGTTCTTCAGGCAATGAGCTGATGACAAGACATGGGTGATTTGCACGCTGTGCAGTCACAGCCTAAAGCGAGGCATAAATTTTCTAAACCTGAGCACCACCTGCATGACCAGGCATCTAATTGCAAAGCACAAGCTTCAGTAGAGTAGACACCTAAAAAACCCTGAAAGATCTGAGGCTCCTCCTGCTCCCTCTTCTGCTGTAGTCTCAGCCTCTTCCTCCCCCACTGGAGCAACAGGTTCACCTGGCTCCCCGCAAAGAGAGGATGTGACACCACCACCACCAGCAGAGTCACCGAGCATCCCTACACTGTACCATGGAAGCATTCAGCTGTCCATCCCCAAAACACTGGAGAAAAAGAGGAAGTACCCCTCTACTCATCCGGGCCCAGGCCAGGCCCTGAATGCCAGCATTGCAAAATTCCTGGCCTTTGAAATTCTGCCATTCCATCTGGTGGAGACATACCTTTTTAAAAACCTTATGGCAGTGGTTGTCCCACAATATGTGATTCCCAGCCACCACAACTTTTCCAGGCGGGCCATCAGAGCCTTGCACAAACAAGTTGCAGACACAATCAGGTATGCGCTGTGCATCACCATTAGAGATGAGTGAATCAATTCGATGATTCGTTGATTTGTATCGAATCTTGGGATTTTTTATCTGCAAAGCAAATCCGAATATTAGGTGATTCGCTTCGGCTTTGTACGCATTCGTTACGTAGTTTGTCCTATAAATTATACGCTATTGCTACGTATAAGTTACTCTACTGTTGCGTACAATTTCAATTCATTAGCGAAATTTTACTGTTAGTTCGTTTATCGTGTGCAAAAGCTCGGGAAGAAAGCGGTCACCTGACCTAGTGGGCAGGGCTTGCTCTGATTGGCTCAGGCTCGGTAAGCTAGTGACGCATCACTTCTGCTGCGACTACTGAGACGAGCAGAAGCACTGTGTGTAAAGTTCTGAGACCTGTTTTGTGAAAATTGGGGTGTAATTGCTCTGGGAATCCATATTACAGATATAAGGGATACTGCAGGGCAAGTGCAGGGCCAGTTCAGTGCTAGTATTTAATCAAGCAGGGAGAGAGAGACAGGGAGAGAGATAGGGAGAGACAGGGAGATACAGGGACAAAGACCAGCTGCAGGGCCACAGAGTGAATTGAAAAATGTCTGGAATGGATAAGCAAAAGGGGTCCAGTTCCAGCCAGACTTTGAGCTTTAAAAAAAAGGAGAAGGTGGCACAGGGCATCAGTGCCAAAAGACCTGTAGCCGGAGCATCTACTAGTAGTATTCACAATACTTGGCCGTTGTTCCACCAGGCTAACCCACCAAGGCGCAAAATTGTAATGGAGGAGAAAGTAGATGAAGTAGTGGAGTGGATGGCACGCTCATCTCATTCTCAGCCGGATGATCTGCTGTCATCTGCTGATACAGTATCCATATGTAGCCAGGGATCAGACTCGTCCTGCTCCACCATTCCACTCAAGCAAACCCCTTCATTTTATGCCACCTCTCGGGCTTCAGTGCTCCCTCCTAGTGGTGTCCCTTCTGCAATCTCTAAAAAAAAAAGCCACCGAAGCCCACCTTATAATCCGGCGGTTATAGAGGACAGCCTTCCTGAGGATTTCTTAGAGGGCAGTCAGAGTTTGGACTGCCCGGAATTGTCGTTTGGTGGGGAACAGCCTAATTTGCATTCCCAAAAATGTGTTGTGGAGGAGTCTGATGATGAATTTGAAGCGGATCGGGCTGGTGAGGAGGATTTGAGCTCAGAGGAGGAGGGTGGTACTAGTAGTGGCAGCAACAGAGGGCAGAGGCGAGTTAGGCCCAGGGCTAGTGCTTCCCTGGGAACTAGCGAGAACCCAAATATAGTGGGGCCGACACCAGGGTGTAAGCATGCAAGGGCTACAAGCTTGGCCAGCTGTGGAGGGCGCACGTCGGGTGTGTGGAAGTATTTTACCACTCTGCCGGGGGATAGCAGTATGGCCACGTGTAATTTCTGTAAACAGAAATTGAGCCGTGGGAAAGCCACAAATGTTGAGACCATTGCTCTGTGGAACCATTTGATGCGGCGTTATGACTGCAATTTAGAGCAGCCCATTAATACTAAAGAGCTGGTTACTTCTCCCGGGGTCCCTTCTGTCAGGCAGGCCGCATCCAGGGCCATAGCTCAGCCCACATCCCAGGGTGTAACTAGTACATCCACCTCATCATCGGCCAGTGCATGCATTTCTCCACCTCCTCTCATTCGGCAGCCGTCCACTGCCGAGTGCGTGGCCAGGAAGTAGTTTTACGCCACAAGTAATCCGACAGTGCGCAAACTGAATGGTCACCTGACAAAGTTGCTGGCTGTGCAGTCTCTGCCGTACCAGCTGGTTGACTGCCCAGCTTTTAGGGAGCTAATGGCTTGCACTCAGCCATGCTGGCAGGTCCCTAGCCGGCAGTACTTCTCCAACAAAGCTATCCCCGCTCTTTACTCCCATGTGGATGACAATATTGGACGCTCCCTGTGTAATGGCCCCAAATGGTATTTTGTTGCCATTGACAACTACCATGGAGAGTTTAGTATGGTCATTTTATCAATTAATGTGGTAAAACCTCCTATTTACAGTGTATTTCTGCATAAAGCATATCACTCCTTATACTTTAGCACCACCTAATGGTCATTTTGTGTAATTACACCCTTGCATATTATGTATTTCCTGGTTTATGACATCATTGTCTCCACATACAGCATAGCTGTAATCTGATTG
>ONZH01019700.1:5000-15322 GCA_900303285.1 Rhinella marina | reverse complement strand
AACAGACGGTGGGTATTTACACCAGGTATGTGAGATAATTTAAGCAAGAGAACGCACAGTACAGTGGCCTATTAAAATGCCTAGATATTGTATATTTCAAAGTACACAGCCGTGTAGTAACTGAACAGACGGTGGGTATTTACACCAGGTATGTGAGATAATTTAACAAGAGAACGCACAGTACAGTGGCCTATTAAAATGGCCTAGATATTGTATATTTCAAAGTACACAGCCGTGTAGTAACAGAACAGACGGTGGGTATTTACACCAGGTATGTGAGATAATTTAAGCAAGAGAACGCACAGTACAGTGGCCTATTAAAATGGCCTAGATATTGTATATTTCAAGGTACACAGCCGTGTGTAGTAACTGAACAGACGGTGGGTATTTACACCAGGTATGTGAGATAATTTAAGCAAGAGAACGCACAGTACAGTGGCCTATTAAAATGCCTAGATATTGTATATTTCAAAGTACACAGCCGTGTAGTAACAGAACAGACGGTGGGTATTTACACCAGGTATGTGAGATAATTTAAGCAAGAGAGAACGCACAGTACAGTGGCCTATTAAAATGCCTAGATATTGTATATTTCAAAGTACACAGCCGTGTAGTAACTGAACAGACGGTGGGTATTTACACCAGGTATGTGAGATAATTTAACAAGAGAACGCACAGTACAGTGGCCTATTAAAATGGCCTAGATATTGTATATTTCAAAGTACACAGCCGTGTAGTAACAGAACAGACGGTGGGTATTTACACCAGGTATGTGAGATAATTTAAGCAAGAGAACGCACAGTACAGTGGCCTATTAAAATGCCTAGATATTGTATATTTCAAAGTACACAGCCGTGTAGTAACAGAACAGACGGTGGGTATTTACACCAGGTATGTGAGATTAATTTAGCAGAGAACGCCACAGTACAGTGGCCTATTAAAATGCCTAGATATTGTATATTTCAAGGTACACAGCCGTTGTAGTAACAGAACAGACGGTGGGTATTTAACACCAGGTATGTGAGATAATTTAACAAGAGAACGCACAGTACAGTGGCCTATTAAATGGCCTAGATATTGTATATTTCAAGGTACACAGCCGTGTAGTAACTGAACAGACGTGGGTATTTACACCAGGTATGTGAGATTAATTTAGCTAGAGAACGCACAGTACAGTGGCCTATTAAAATGCCTAGATATTGTATATTTCAAGGTACACAGCCGTGTAGTAACTGAACAGACGGTGGGTATTTACACCAGGTATGTGAGATAATTTTAGCAGAGAACGCACAGTACAGTGGCCTATTAAAATGCCTAGATATTGTATATTTCAAGGTACACAGCCGGTTAGTAACAGAACAGACGGTGGGTATTTTACACCAGGTATGTGAGATAATTTAACAAGAGAACGCACAGTACAAGTGGCCTATTAAATGGCCTAGATATTGTATATTTCAAGGTACACAGCCGTGTAGTAACTGAACAGACGGTGGGTATTTACACCAGGTATGTGAGATATTTAGCAAGAGAACGCACAGTACAGTGGCCTATTAAAATGCCTAGATATTGTATATTTCAAGGTACACAGCCGTGTAGTAACTGAACAGACGGTGGGTATTTACACCAGGTATGTGAGATAATTTAGCTAGAGAACGCACAGTACAGTGGCCTATTAAAATGCCTAGATATTGTATATTTCAAGGTACACAGCCGTGTAGTAACTGAACAGACGGTGGGTATTTACACCAGGTATGTGAGATAATTTAACAAGAGAACGCACAGTACAGTGGCCTATTAAATGGCCTAGATATTGTATATTTCAAGGTACACAGCCGTGTAGTAACAGAACAGACGGTGGGTATTTACACCAGGTATGTGAGATAATTTAGCAGAGAACGCACAGTACAGTGGCTATTAAAATGCCTAGATATTGTATATTTCAAGGTACACAGCCGTGTAGTAACTGAACAGACGGTGGGTATTTACACCAGGTATGTGAAATAATTTAACAGAGAACGCACAGTACAGTGGCCTATTAAATGGCCTAGATATTGTATATTTCAAGGTACACAGCCGTTTACTACTTAACAGACGGTGGGTATTTACACCTGGTATACAAAAAGGGTATTGCAGGCACACAGAACCCAGAACACTAGAGCCAAATAACTGTATTTAAAAAAATAAAATAAAATTCACAGCCGTATACTGCCAGATCAGATGGTGCATATACACACAAGTTATTATAACAGGGTTTTTCAGCCAAAAAGAACGCTGAACAGTAGTGCCAAATATAGTTTGGTATGTAGCAGAGCACCTAATACACCACTAATGCCTCTCTCTGTCCCTACTCCAGCAGCTATCCCTGAATACGGCAGCCGTTCTCTGTAAAGTGTATCTTGTAGTAAAGCTATCACTGTAGTGCACTATAGTAGCCCTGATAAGGGCTTTTAATCACGCTCCTGCCTGTCCAACTGCTAATACCTGTCTGTCCCTTCTCCAGCCTCTGTCCCTGACTAAGTTCACGCAGCATATGCGTACGAGCAGGAAGAGCTGAGTTTTTAATATTCGAGGTCACATGGTTTTTCCAGCCAATCCATGTAGACGCTGTTTTCGCGCTGCCAGCGTGCTCAGCGTGCCTGTCATACCCCCCCTGCATGTTGATTGGTGGAAAAAGAGCGCCAGGGAAGGTGGGAGGGGAAACGAATTCTAAGTGCGCCATCGCCGTTATACTCGATTGAAATCGAGTATGCCGAATAGCGTAGTATTCGATCGAATACCGGCTCGATCGAACACTACTCGCTCATCTCTATTTATTAACTCTTTCTGGGAAGGGAATAGGGAAAAACAGCAATTCAGTTTTTATGTTATACATTTTGCAGTGTTCTTTTTTTGACATAAATAACATGATACATTTATTCTCAGTCAGTACGATTACAGCGATACCAAATACATATAGTTTTTTTGTTTATTTTGTATTACTTTTGTGCAATAAAACCCCCCTTTTTTTTTTTAAAGAAAATGTTTTCATATTGTTGCATCCCTAGAGCCATAACTTTTTTATTTTTCTTTTTACAGAGCTGTGTTGGGCCTTGATTTTTGCGGGATGACTTGTAGTTTTCATTGGTATTGTTTTGAAATATGTAATACTTTTGGCATTTTTTAAATATTGTGCACCATAACTTACATGATAGTTGTGTAGAGTTTTTTGTTACAGATGCAGAAATACCAAACACGTGGAGATTTTATTTTTTCAATTTTTCCATTGAAAATCATTTTTTTATTGGAATTGAAAAGCATTTTTAATTTTCCATTGAAGCATTTCCATTGAAAAACATAAAAGCATTTTTTATTGGAATTGATTACGTTTTTGATCTTATTTGCGGGGTGCTAATTGGATGCATAGTCAGTCCACTCCATCTGAGGCTCCTCTGCCGGTCTGGGCTCTTAAAGCAGGAGAGCGGCTCTCATAGACTGTCTCTATAGGGAGCACTCGGGAGGGATGCCTGCTGAAGACAAAGTGTTCCTAGAAACAGATGTAGCAAATGCCAACTATAAAAATGCTGTAATAGTGTAGCGTGCCAATGTTATATTATGATTATGCACTGCACAAAGAGTGTGGCATACCATGGGTGCAATACTCATAGGGAATCTGTAGAGTTAGCACTTAATCATGTTCTATTTTTTTTTTGGGTGCGGAGGAACGGACCGAAATTCCACGGAAGTGCTTTATAGCTCTTTAGTGGGTTTCCACTCCGTGCCTCCACTCCTCAAATGAATGGGTCTGCATCCATGATACAGAACACACAAGAACGTATATTGCGGATCCTCTGTTTGTGGACCATAGTACGAACATGGGTCGCACATGTTCGTGTGCATAAGCCTTAGTGTTTTGCACAAGTCCAGGTCTAGTGTGGTTGTCGGGGGAGGGACGCTTCTAAGAGTTCTTGTTCAGGACACAATGCATCTAGAGAGATTTTCTTGTTGGGATCTAGCCTGATCTGGAAAAGGTTAATGTGAGAGCTGCATAGATTGTACTTGGAGCTTTCACTTAGACTTGTATGGAGGAGGAGAGGGAGGCTGGATGGGGATGATCAGGCAGTGTGCAGAGAGAGGATACTCATAGACCTTCCTCCTGCCACTGTATAGTTTTGAATCATCCCAGGGAAAGGAATTATATTAACCTTTAATTTTATCTCCCTAAAATCAATCAGAGACTATAATGTACTTGCTGTCTGTTTGTTCCATATGGGTCTTTTTTCCAGAAAAGGAGTGAAAATATGACCACTTGCCCATCAAATCACTCCTCTACATCTAATTAACTGTTTAACCCTTAACATGCTGCTTTAAATGTTGACAGAAAAAAAAAATAAAAAAACAACTTTTCTCCCATATTCAGTGCTTTGTGCACTTGGAGAGAAGAAACCCTCTATCTGAGTATCGTATTGGCAGTTCTGTGCTAACAAAGACCTCAGAAGAGAAGGATTTGGGGGTAGTCATATCTGACAGCCTCAAAATGAGTAACCAATGCAGCCAGGCGGTAGGGAAAGCAAATCGTATGCTTGGCTGCATAGCTAGAGGTATAACAAGCAGAAAGAGGGGAGATTGTGATCCCTCTGTATAGAGCTCTAGTGAGACCACATCTGGAATACTGTGTTCAATTCTGGAGACCTCACCTGCAAAAGGATATTGCTAAAATAGAACGGGTCCAAAGAAGAGCTACAAAAATGGTGGAAGGTCTAAAGCATAGAACTTATCAAGAAAGACTCAGAGTTCTTAATATGTATAGTCTGGAGGAAAGAAGAGAAAGGGGGGGCATGATTGAAACCTTTAAATATGTTAAAGGACTGAATAAAGTTCAGGAGGGAAGGGTTATTAATAAGAAACAGAAAACAAGAACAAGGGGGTACAGTCTGAGGTTAGTTGGGGGAAAAATCAAGAACAACATTAGAAAATATTATTTCGCTGAAAGAGTAGTAGAAGCTTGGAACAAACTTCCAGCAGAAGTGGTTGATAAATCCACAGTAAATGAATTTAAACATGCCTGGGATAAACATGTATCTATCCTAAGATAACAATAAAAAGGATAATAAAAGGGCAGACTAGATGAACCAGGTGGTCTTTTTCTGCCGTCAATCTTCTATGTTTCTATGTTTTTTTGTTATTGGATAGAAAATAATAATAATCAAAGTTGAAATTGATATTTTAACCCCCTGGAATTAATAAAAGTTATTTAATGCATTATGATTTCTATACAAAGTAAAAATATGTCCTGCAAAATTAAAGGGGTTATGCCATGATTAATGTAAAAAATGATAATCAGACATCATATAGTACATGGCAATCTCTTTTTAATAAACTTAGAACCAGCCCTGTACCTCACATGGATCCAGAGATCTCTTCATTCATTGCTCTGCTAGATTTATATCAAGCTGACAGCTCAAGGGGAGTGTTTTTTCTACTACAGCAGAGAGGGCGTGTCTCAGCTATCCCTATCACAGCTCAGGAGGCGTGTCTCAGCTCTCCCTATCACAGCTCAGGAGGCGTGTCTCAGCTCTCCCTATCACAGTTCAGGAAGAAGTTGAAGGATGAAACTGAGTATGTGTGGCCTTCTCAGTGAACAGGACAAAGAAACAAGAAAAAAAAACGGGAAAAAAAGGGCGCTGTACAGATACATTTTATTGAATAACTTAGTGGCAATGCTAAATTTTTAATTACATGCAAATACAAAAGTATGCAAATCCAGGAGCTAGTTAGAAAACCGTAGAATATTTTTTGTGAGAAAGCCCTTTAAAGGTCTCACGTAACTATACTGAAGAAAAAAATTAAAAAGTTGTAACTGTTGGAACATAGAGGGCAATAAAATGTTACTGGTCCTTAATGGGGTTTTCCCATCTTGGGCATTTATTGATTGGATATTAGAGATGAGCGAATCCATTCGCCGATTTGTATCGAATCTTGGAAATTTTCAGCTGCAAAGCGAATCCGGATATTTGGAGATTCGCTCCTTTAAGATTCGAAAATGTTCCTAAGGCTTTCTACGCATTTGCTACGTACTTGTCCAATAAACAATGTAATATGTAATATGTAATGCTACATATAAGTTACTCCATACGCTGTTGCATAGGAATTCAATTACTTAGCAAACTTTTACTGTTAGTTCGTTATTCGTGCGCAAAAGCCCCGGAAGAAAGCGGTCACCTGACCTAGTAGACAAGGCTTGCTCTGATTGGCTCAGGCTCAGTAAGCCAGTGACTCATCGCTTCTACTGCGACTGCTGAGACGAGCAGAAGCACTGTGTGTGAAGTTCCTAAAGACTGAGATCTGTGTTGTTGAAATTGGGGTGTAATTGTTCAGTGAATCCATAATACACATCAGGAATACTGCAGGGCAAGTGCAGGGCCAGTGCAATGCTAGTAATTAATCAGGCAGGGAGAGAATGACAGGGACAAGAGATAGGGAGAGAGACAGGGAGAGAGACAGGGACAAAGGCAAAGACCAGCTGCAGGGCCACAGAGTCAAGTGAAAAATGTCTGGAATGGATAAGCAAAAGGGGTCCAGTTCCACCCAGACCTCCAGAACCACAGCTCTAAAAAAAAAAGGAGAAGGTGGCACAGGGCAGCACTGACAAAGGACGTGTAGCCGGAGCTTCTACTTGTAATATTCACAATACTTGGCCAGTGTTCCACCGGGCTAACCCACCAAAGCGCAAAATTGTAGTGGAGGAGAAAGTGGATGAGGTAGTGCAGTGGATGGCACGCTCATCTCAGTCCCGGATGATCTGCTGTCATCTGCTGACACAGTATCCATATGTAGCCAGGCGTCAGACCCAGTGCTTTCCTCCTGCCCCACCATTCCTCTCCAGCAAAGCCCGTCATGCAATTTGTACGTTAATGCGTACATGTTCAAAGAAGTTGCGTACCTTTTAAAACGTTCGTTATTAGTGCGCGAATGTTCGCAAAACGCCACATAATAACTTATGATTTGTACGCAGATTTGTCGAATAGATTCATAGTATATACGAATCTCATGAAAAGTTCGACGAAAGTTCGCCGAATAAAATTTTGAATGATTCGCTCATCTCTAATATATATATATATATATATATATATATATATATATATATATATATATATATATATATATATTAATATTGAGTGAGAGAAAGCTAATTTAAGTATTATTTTCTCTATACCAAGTCCTCAAAGTACCATACTATTATCCTACACTGTCTACTATGCTTGTATTCTACTTGCAAACCAAGATACCAAGATTCTTTTATCTATATGCTCAAGGCCCCAGCTGCTTTACACTATGACACCGACACTCCCTCATATGTTTTCTCACAAAAATGATTTTAAATTATTTTGAGGTTAGGCCCAATAAGGTTCTGTGCACATAGTTTTCATTGGAGGCGTTATACACTCACAACATATACATTTGACAAAAGACTGTCACAAATGCCATATGGTGACTTCTGTCATCATAGGGTGCCATTATAAAAGAAAGAAAGGACTCTGTGTGGTATACATTTTTGCATTAGATCCCTGTATAGAAAAGGGCAGTCTAGATTTGAAAGAAACCGCATACAAAGGCATATCTGTGGATAGGGGATAACTTTCACTACCAGAATACCCCTTTAAGACCTGTATGTCTTTAAAATGTATATTTACTCTTAAAGTGGTTATGCCATAAACTACTTTGCACGCTAAAATGTATTTTTATTACGTATTCTAGTTCCCATTCGTCCATAGATTTTCTTAAATCCTATTTCCTGGTTGGTCATGTAACTGTTGTCTCATCATACTTTAGGGCAGTGAGATGTGTCCTAACATCAGCAGGAGATGTGACACTAAATAGTTCATATTCTACCTCCACATGTTTAATTTGAATATCTTTCCCCGAATCCCAAAGGGAAGTTGTCAGGCCTACAGTATTCCGCTCTCATACTACTCATTCTAGACACTCTCCATAATGACAAAGACTAACTTCAGACAATGCATACATATTGCCCAGAAACCCAAAGGAGCATACTAGACTTTCTCTATTCCCTCCTTTCTTTTTCTTTTTCAAACAAAAAAGGAGAAATTGGACTCAAAACGAATTTCTATAAATTTGCTTATCTCTAGTGGAGGTCCCTCTAGGATTCATTGCTAGTTCAAGAATGAGGCCATGCTGTGAATTCAGAGTGCATAGGTGGAATCCTTTCCATTCACTGCTATGGGACGTCTGAAAATGTCCTTACGTTCCTTGGCAGTGAATGGAAAAAGCCATACCTATGCAGCTTGCTCTCGTCTCATGCTGGGGACCCATTTTTGTGACAGAAGTGCATCTCAGAGGTAGGAATTACACCTGTGAAAAAATCATAGCATATCCAATAGAGATGATCGAATCATTCAAACTTTTATTTGCCGAACATTCATCAAACTTTTCATAAGATTCGTATATTCTTCAAATCTATTCGACAAATCTGTGCACAAATCATACGTTATTATGAGGCATTTTGCAAACATTTGTGCACTAATAACGAACGTTTAGTTTTAAAAGGTACACAACTTCTTTGAACACGTACGCATGAGCGTACAAATTGTGTACGAAAATAACGGGCTTTGCTGGAGAGGAATGGTGGAGCAGGAGGAATGCTCTGAGTCTGACCCCTGGCTACATATGGATACTGTGTCAGCAGATGATAGCAGATCATCCGGCTGAGACTGAGATGAGCATGCCATCCACTGCACTACCTCATCCACTTTCGCCTCCACTACAATTTTGCGCTTTGGTGGGTTAGCCCGGTGGAACACTGGCCAAGTATTGCGAATACTACAAGTAGAAGTTTCGGCTACAGGTTCTTTGTCGGTGCTGCCCTGTGCCACCTTCTCCTTTTTTTTAGAGCTGTGGTTCTGAAGGTCTGGGTGGAACTGGACCCCTTTTGCTTATCCATTCCAGACATTTTTCACTTGACTCTGGGGCACTGCAGCTGGTCTTTGCCTTTGTCCCTGTCTCTCTCCCTATCTCTCTCCCTGTCTCTCTCTCCCTGCCTGATTAATTACTAGCCCTGCACTTGCCCTGCAATATCCCTGTAGTATCCCTGATGTGTATTATGGATTCCCTGAACAATTATACCCCAATTTCAACAACACAGGTCTGTCTTTAGGAACTTCACACACAGTGCTTCTGCTCGTCTCAGCAGTCGCAGCAGAAGCGATGCGTCACTGGCTTACCGAGCCTGAGCCAATCAGAGCAAGCCTTTTCTACTAGGTCAGGTGACCGCTTTGTTCCCGGGTTTTTGCACACAAATAACGAGCTAACAGTAAAAGTTCGGTAAGTAATTGAATTCCTATGCAAAAGCGTATGGAGTAACTTATATGTAGCATTAGCGTACAATTTATTGGACAAGTACGTAGCAAATGCGTAGAAAGCCTTAGGAACGTTTTCGAATCTTAACGGAGCGAATCTCCAAATATCCGGATTCGCTTAGCAGCTGAAAATTTCCAAGATTCGATACGAATCAACAAATAGATTTGCTCATCTCTAATGAGATCATCTCTCAGAGAGAAAGCCTCACATGCTACTCTGGGCAATATATATACATTTTCTAGGGGGTACTCTTTCTCATTATGGAGATCACCTAGTATGTGTAGTAAGTATTGTATGCCAGGCAATACATTTCTGGGTTTATGGGAAAGATATTCAAATTAGTTTTCTTAAACCTATATTATGCAGGCAGATGTAAGATGTGTTCATTTTCCTGTATTTTTCCAAGAATCCCAGAGGAGTGTTGAGTGGCTTACAATATTCCTCATGCATACTTGACGCCCTCCATAAACAGTACCCCAACCAAGGCCTCTCAGGCAACCCAGAAGCTTTTCTTTGCTCAGCTTTGATAAAGGGGGGTTACCTCAAAAGAGATTATTATATCATATGAGACATTCAGTTTTCCTTTCCTTTTGAAAAAGAAACTAGCTTGCATGTTTGTTTTTTAACTAAACATTATGTTGGAATGTAATCATTAGTGTTGAGTGAATTAAAGTATCTGAAGTGGACTTTGATCTGAATTTCAGGGAAAATTCAATTTACCAATCAACTGACCAATTCAATTCAATTTGACTAGTTGATAGATTTTGAGAGGGGGGGCCAGAACACCAGTGTAGAGGAATGTTTGATTCTTTTACGAGCACAAGCAGGCGCAGCTCCCATAGTTCTGTTCACCATCCAAACAAAGGTGGTACCTTCATTACGCTCCTGTCTCTGCCAAGGCCATTTTCAGGCACTTACCAGATTGACATTTTCTGTCATGTTATCCATCCTAACAACAACAGTCAAGC
>ONZH01019700.1:0-2500 GCA_900303285.1 Rhinella marina | reverse complement strand
GGTGAGTGTATATATATATAAAATTTCTAAAACAAATTACTTAAAAGGGCTATCTCATGATTAAAGGGCATCTGTCAGCAGAGTTGTACCTATGAAACTGTCTGACCTGTTGCAAGTGTGTTATATTGCTGTCCACTGGCAACAAACATGACTCCACTGGCTTTAACTGAACTTCACTGAAGTTCTAACTTTAGATCAAACAAGCAAGTGCATAAAAATAATAACAGCTATGAAGAATATATTTTCCATCAATGATGCTGCATAAGGCCTACTAGGCA
The DNA here is from genome assembly GCA_900303285.1 of Rhinella marina. NCBI lineage: Eukaryota > Metazoa > Chordata > Amphibia > Anura > Bufonidae > Rhinella > Rhinella marina. The sequence continues at coordinate 2,222 of ONZH01019700.1, read as the reverse complement.
ATGATGGTCTCTCCTCAGTGGCGTGTCTGCGGGCCAAGAGACTTCCTCTCCATTCACACATGTTCTTAGACCTCACCTGCTAACTGTCTCTTTATCACAGTCCTCTGTACTCCTTATTTTGGAATTCTCATAGACTCTATTCTATGTGAGGAGCATCCCACCACAACACACTCCTCTCACTGCCCCAACTCTCCTCCTTCTTCCTCCCAGCACTGTCTGCTTCCACCACTCCGACTTCCTGCTTTTCTGGCCACAGCCCTTCCCTTGTTTTCTAGCACCATCTGCCGGACAAGAGGTCACACTGCACACCCATTGTTACATGTGCACTTGGCAACTGAAGACATCTGTGTTGGTCTCATGTGCTTCCTCTTTCTTTGTAACTGCTCGTACTCTCCACATTGATTGACAGGACGAGTGACAACATCATCACACCTCGCCCTGTTAATCAAACTGCAGAGTATTTGGCAGTTGCAGAGAGAGCAGGCTCATTTGCATGTATTAAAACATCATTTTTCTCAGTAATGTGGGCACATATGAATATGGGACCAACACAGATGCCTTCAGCTTCCAAGCACACATGCAACAGGTCAGCCAGTGTCATAGGCAGAAATCTGCTGACAGATGCCCTTTAATGTAAAAAAAATGAAAATGAGACATGGCATAGTATATGACCAGGGGCATAGCTATAGGGGCTGCAGAGATAGCAGTTGCTACCGGGCCCAGGAGCCTGAGGGGGCCCAAAGATCTTTGTGCTGCATAAGACACCAATATTATAGAAAGTGCATGCAGGTCAAGTTACACCTCTGTCTGGAGGGGTTAGGTGAAGAAATTGGCATGGGGGAGCAGGTGCCATTTCAGTTTTTGCCTCGGACAGCATGAAGTCTATGCGCTTCCCTGCCCCTGGCCACAAAGCACTGAGGGAAGGGGGGCCCAAGCTGAACTCTTGCACCAGGGCTACGCCCCTGTATATGACAGTCTCTTTCTAACAAAGCTAGAACCAGCCATGTACTTCATATAGATTCAGAGATCTCCCCATTCATTGCTCCAATTGCTTATCTAGGTTTATTTCTAGCTGGCAGCTCAGGGGGCAAGTCCTTTCTCATGGGTTGTTTCTTCAGCTCTCTCACTGTTAATCCTTCACATGACCGTATTTTTTCTCTGCATCTGATCCGCATTTTTTTTTGTGGATCATACTTGGACCCATTCATTTCATTGGGCCCACAAAAATGCAGATAGCACACCATGTATGTCCTTTCCATAGCCCTGCATAAAAGATAGAGCATATCCTATTCTTGTCTTTTTGGACAAGGATAGGCATCATTATAATGGGGCTCGAAAACAGTGTGGGATGGAAATGGACCAAACTGGTCTTTTGTGGATCCGTGATTTGAGGTCCACAAAACAGAAATGGTCGTGTGAATAGACCCTTACCTTTACAGCTTCTAACAGTAGATATGGCTGGTGGCAGTTGAAGGATGGAACTGGGCATGTAAGCAGTGGAGTAGCTATAGGGGGTGCAGAGGTAGCAGTCGCCACCGGGCCCAGGAGCCTGAGGGGGCCCAAAGACCCTTGTGCTGCATAAGAAGACACTGGTATTGTAGAAAGTGCATGCTGGTCAAGTTACACCTTTGGCTGGAGGGAAGGGGTTAGGTCAAGAATTTGGCAGGGGGGGTCTGCCATTTCAATTTTTGCCTCAGGAAGCATGAAGGCTCCCCTGCACCAGGCCACAAATCACCGAGGGAAGAGAGGCCCAAGCTGAACTCTTGCACCAGGGCCCATGAGGCTTTAGCTATGCCCCTGCATGTAAGACCACCTCAGTGGACAGAGAGATAAGGAAAAGACTAAACAACAGGTAGTTCTGTACTAAGATGCAATTACAAATCTACTCCAATCTGGTGATGGTTTGAAAATGTTGAATATTTTTATGAAATAACCCCTTTTACTTTTCGACAAAATAAAACGTAATATTTTCTTAACATGCAGCTATTGTGAAAAGATTGGACAAATCAACCGTATAAGGATTTCTTTTTATTTTACATATTTCTGAATAATTGTACATGCCTCACATCTGTGAAATAACACAAACTGAAAAATGCAAGGACTATAAAACTATTAGACAAATAAAAATAATTGTATATATTTTATATTCTTTACAGTGGCTATTGTACTCTCTAGCTTTTAACCATTCCTGGCTTGTAGCATTCATAGAAGACAGTGAACCC
>ONZH01019699.1:0-33374 GCA_900303285.1 Rhinella marina | reverse complement strand
GACATGTCTGGCTGCTGGGATACTCAGCAGCATGTTGTATGCGTAGGACTACAACTCCCAGCTGTACAATGACACTGCTGATACACACAGGATCTTCTCCCTACCTGTTCTTGTGCAATACTCTGCAAATCTTCTCTAGTCTGTCAGCTTTTGTACCCAGAATTTGTCTCCTCACTGCCCGCAGCTACTCAGTAAAGCCTTCAGCCCTGAGTCTGTGCTTGCTGAAGGGGTTAAAATCTTATCTGAAAGAATCCAGGGAGACAGCAGCCGCCGGCAGTGCAGGGGGGGCATGGCCTGCACAGGGACATCTTGTGTACAGACTCTTATCTGATCTCTCAGGCTTGTGTGTGAAACATCAGCAGAGCAGGGAGAGAAGCTGACATCACAGGTCATGTGACCCTCTATGAACACTGAGTAAGGGAATGCTGAAGTTAAAGTGCATTGAAAAAAAATAAAATAAATTACATTTGCCTAGTTAGAATGATACAAAAGAAAAAAAAATAACTTGGACAACTCCATTAATACATATGCACATCAGGACGCAAGGGAACAGAACGTTAAGGGCAAAGTGGAGCTAGAATCCCTTTTACACCCTTCAAGTGTTACCTTTTTTGGGAAGGGGGACATACGGGCCAGGGCAGGGCGAGCTACTGCTTACAGAACTTCCCAGCCAAATGCCACATCAGCTGAAGTAGATAATTTTAGTCTACAATGTTTAACCAAGTATGTCTGCTGGACCAAGTCACTGCCTTGCAGATGTGACCCAAGGATCCACCCCATATAGAAACCAGTGATGGAACCTGACAGTAATGGGGACCTTTCAGCACATTGGTCACAAAAATGGATTTTGGCCAAATCTGAAATTTCCCTGGTCACAGCCAAAAAGCTGGTTAATAAATGGCCCCATTTCCCCACAGCACCTCCACTGGAGACACGAAGTATTACACCACTTCTTGAAACCAATGGGAAGTATGTAATACACAGATGTGCCAGGTCCTCCACCATCAGATGCCCTTACAGCCAATAGACTAAAGAGTTTCTTAATAGGGTATAAGGCCAGACAACCCCACTCATGTCGTCTATGCCTCTTACACCCTGTGACATCATTCCTTCCCAGCTCCATAGTCTACTGAATTCTGTGATGTAGAAGACATTGGCCAAATTCACCATTACAGAAGCTCAGACAAAAAAAAAAAAAAAAAAAAAAACAGAGCCAGGAGACGGGATTTACAAGTATATAATATTTATTACAGATCAGGAGAAGAGATGCCAGGTCATGGAGCCGTCGTCAGTATCATGGAGGACAGACACTGGTTACAGGAGACACACGGACATAGATCTGAGGAAGACTCCTCCCGGTCAGCTGGCGATCAGGGCAACAGCAACTGCATTAAGGAACTTGTCACAGGCCGACTTGTCCACATCCGGGAAATGCTTGCCGATGACCTCCAGGAGACAACCACACAGCAGCTGGGGATGGATGATGGGAGTCAGTGCACGCTCAACACTACAACAGTTCTTAGAAGGATGGGGGTGTATTTGGTTTTGATAAATCTAGCTGCTGTTTCCATCTAGAAGTGGCTCCACTCTTGTCCATGGGTTGTGACTGGTTCTGCAGCTCACAATGAGGAGGAACTGCAATACCAGATACAGCCATGGACAAGAGTGGAGCCATTCTTTGCAGGCTTTGACCCCCCCCCCCATCTGCTCCTCACCTTGATGGTGTCCACATTGAGCTTCAGCTTGTTGGTGTGCAGCTCCCGCAGTGTGGCCAAGTTCTCCTGCAGATCTCCATGGTGGTTGAAGGCATCATGAATGGCGTGGATGATCTTCCCTCCATGTGTCTTCAGATCCTGACTGCCGGGGGTCACGTCCATATGAGTGAAGTGGGACTTGGTGTCTGGATGGTGCTGGAAGAGACTGCAGAAAGAGGAACATCCAGTGTTATATAGGAGAACATGTCATCACTCCATATATACCAACCCCCTGTAATGTTTACCTAGGGAAAAAAAAAAAAAAAAAAGTGTTAAGGGATTGTGCAGGAATAAAGACAACTGTTGTCCGTGGGATGTGTCTGGAACTGCAGCTCAGCCCCATTCACTTAGATAGAAATAATGTAAAATCAATAAAGCATATCAATAGGAGTGGTTCTCATCTTGGGTGGGGGTGCTGAAGACTTGGTGAACTCCTTTAAGAACAATCCTGTGGCAAAATCTATGACCATTTAGATTTAAATAAAGTCACATGATCCATCTCAGCAAATAAACAACTCAGATGGCTCATGCCTATAGCTTTTATCATCCTGAAAGATTAACCCTAAGTTATATCTCTATGATCATGCAGTATTAATTCTAGCAGAACATTACATTTCCCCACAGAAACATGCATGCTCAGCCCCATTCCTGGATTACAGTTACATCTGATACATTGTTGCATGTAGCGCAGGGGGCAGAGCACCAGGTGTAACAATGTATCAGTTCCTCCTCTTCTAGCAGTAGACTATCCGGCTCTGCCACTCACCTCTCCATGGCTTCACATCCAATCTTCAGAGCGTCAGCGTTAATCTTCTCAAACACAGGCTCCAAAGCCATCTTCTCAGCATCTGATAGCGCCATCCTGGGATGTGAGGCTCCAGCACAAGGACCAATCTGCACTGAGGAGCCCCAGACTCCATCACCACCTTTATATAGGGAGGAATGGCTGCTGATCCAGCACAGCTGGGGCCCTACAGGAGAGCCTGACAACCCGGCCTGGCTGACAACTCCTGGGACTGGAGTGCAGACAGAATCTGGTGGTGGCTCTTGAAAAGTAAGGGTAAGTTTACATGACAGATGTTCAGCGCGGATTTTAGCACAAATTCCGCTCCAGTCCAGAGACGTGTGGAATCTTCCCGATTGATTTCAATGTTAATTCAAACAATGCTTTTTTTCTGCTTGGGGGAAGAGATTTATCAAAACTAAGGCTACACGATGACAGTTGTCGCGCGACTTCTTGTCGCACCAAAGTCGCGCGACAATTTTTATAATGGGAGTCTATGGTGTCGCAATGCGACATGCGACATGCTGCGACTGCGACACGACAGTCGCAAAAAATCCATCCGCATTTTTTCAGGACCCATTGAAATGAATGGATCCGCATCCTATCTGCCTGATTTGCGGATCATTTAGGAGCAGGAGAGCGGAAAGTACGGATTAGGGACATAACTGAGCCAAACGGAGCCTAAGGACCCCATAGACTATAATGGGGTCCGTTAGGTTTTCGCTCAGAAGATGACTTTTGGAGCGGAGACAAAAGTCGTGCACGCAGGACTTTTGTATCCGCTTCAAAAATCATCTTCTAAGTGGAAACCTAACGGACCCCATTATAGTCTATGGGGTCCTTAGGCTCTGTTCGGCTCAGTTATGTGCCAAATCCGTCCTTTCCATTCTCCTGCTCCTAAACGACGCTGAACGGTGATGTGAACGAGCCCTAAGACTGTCTAGAACTACGGGGCACATGTATGAGATTTTTTACTGATTGGTAGAGGTCTGACACCCGGGACCCCCACTGATAAACTGTTTGAGAAGGCACCGGTTCTCCTATGAGCACCGCGGCCTTCTCACAGCTTTCCCTCGGCCAGTGGTGGCACGTTCATCGTTCATGTGGTCTAGGCATAGCTCAGTACATTGAAGTGAATGGGGCTGAGCTGCAATACCAAGCACAGTCGCAGGGGGTCCCGGGTAGTGTTGAGCGAATCGAAATGCAACAAATTTACTTCAATCAGAATTTCTGGCACAATTCAATTCGTAACTAAGGGCTTGTTCACATCTCCGTTCTGCATTCCGTTATGGCTTTCCATTATAACGGAAAATAACGGAATCCATAAAACGGAAACCAAACGCAAACCTTTAGAGGCATTCCGTTTTGATCCATCATAATAGAAGTATATGGGCAAGCATAATGGATCTGTCGCCAAAAATGGCTAAACATGTTACAAAGTGAAAGTAAGAAGCCCAGGAACTCGTTATAACCCATAATGCTGGGCAGCCAGCCAATCAGCAGATAGCCATCCCATGTCACTAACTAACAAACTGTAAACTGAGCATAGGGAGAGATGTGACAAGCGCTAGGGACAGTGTTTTAGTTTTTAATTGTAGGATATTAGATAGGGACAGTGTAGGGAGGTCATAGGGAGAGTTTTTAGACACTGTAGGGAGAGCATAGGGAGAGCATCAGACTCATTGTCAACAGGCGGTCTAATATACTGTATAGGCATGTTTATCTAGTTCATCTGCTCCGCCATTTCTACTTAATCTTCTCTGTTATACATAGACTTACTTTACATCAGACTCAGTCTCAACAGGCGCCTAATGTATAGGCACATTCATCTAGTTCACCTGCTGTGCCATTCATACATAATCTGTTCTGTTATAGACGCATTGATTAATAGATAAGCAATTCTATTAGACCCTGATTTACAAATTGGGGTGATACACCTGTCTCATTTGACTGTTTGTGATGTGTAATCATATGGTCGCTGGATTATTGCCAAACAGGAGTGTCGTTATTGGTTATTGGAATGAACCACAAAAATCACTCCACCAACTCCACCCAAAATCATCGTAGCTAGTACATTCTTTTGGTCAGTGGTTTGCATCAGTATTTGATCAGAATTTCTAAGGCAAAAGCAGGAGTGGGTCCAAAAAACAGATGAGGTGCAAATAATTCCATTACATTTTTAACACTCCTGTTTTTGGCTTGCAATTACTGATCAAATACTAATGCAAAACACTGACCAATTACTGACCATCTGAAAGAGACTTTATGGATGCTCTAAATACAGGATTTATTTTTTGTTTTATGTTCAGACACTGCTGATGCCCCCTCCCCACACTCTCATGGGGCCACTTTTGTCACAGTTACTGCCACTGCTACTGCCACCATCCCCACTCTGTCACAAGGCCACTACTGCTGCTGCTGCGTCCACCATCTCTACACTGTCATGGTGCCACTACTTGAATCTTTGGGCAATCCACGGTTAAATCCACAGCGATAAATTAGACCTCACAATTTTCTTTGAAATGTAATACTGACGCACAGTAATTCTACAGCTAACAGAAGGGATTAGCTATGAATTTTGGTGCCCTGCACAGTGATGTAGACAGCAATACATTACAACTGCCTATAAAACTTAAAATTAGACATGCATATTTGCTCTGTCCGTCAATCTTTTGCCTACTATTTATAAAAAGTTGCACAACACGTCATGAATTAGACAGCCCAAAAGCAGCCCAAAACAACAAACTCCGCTTACCTCTTCTGTGCCGCGGCTCCTCTTCTTCTCCGGTAATTGCGCTCCTCTGTCTTCTCCAGCCCGCGTGCAGCGTCAGGTCATAGTTCGCGCCCTACGTCCTGACGGTGTACAGGGTCAGGACAGTGCAGCGCTGGCCGGAGAAGACAGGGGAGAGCCGGAGCGGAGGGGATTGCAGTGCAAGAGGGTGAGTATCTTTCCCCGCTCCCGGCACCTAATACATACTAGTTTGTTCTTCCATAATAGTATTTGCTTTATAAGACGCACAGCTATTTTCCCCCTACTTTTTTGGGGAAAAAAGTGTGTCTTAGGGCTCATGCACACAGCCGTCTGTGCCCATAATGTGGCCTGCATAAGCTGGGTCCCCAATACACGGGCACCGGCCGTATGCACCGCGCATCACGGATCATGGACCCATTCAGTTCAATGGGTTCGCAATCCGGGAGTTGAGGAGCGGAGGCACGAATCTGAACACCACGAAAGTACACCTCCGTCATGCCTCCGCACCGCAAAAAAGTAGCGCATGCACAACTTTTTTGCGGTGCGGACCGCCAGATGCGGATTGCGGACCCCATTCAAAGGAATGGGTCCGCGATCCGAATCCGGCAGCCCCACTGTCCCACAGCCCCACTGCACTGACCGCACACACTCGTGTGCATGGGCCCTTAGGCCCCATTCACACGTCCGTATAATGTGTCCGCATCCTTTCCGCATCCATTTCCGCAATTGCGGACAATTATGCGGATAAAATGCGGATCCATTCATTTCAATGGGTCCCGAAAAAATGCGGACAGTACACCGTGTGGTGTCCGCATCCATGTGTCCGTTCCGACTGTCCGCATAAAGAAATCCTCCTGTCCTACTTTTCTCCCGAATTGCGGTCCGTAGCACAATGAAAGTCTATGGATCCGCAAAAAATGCAGAAGACATGCGGAAAGGCATCCGCATGTCATCCGTATTTGCGGATTCCGTTCCAGGAGGGGTGAAAAAAAAAGATGTTATTCATCCTTCCGTTTTTTGCGGAAAAACAGAACAGATGTCCTGGAAAAACTGAGTTTTTTGCGGAACAACGGATCCGCAAAAAACTGACCGTTTTCCAGGATGTGCAAAAATACGGATGTGTGAATGGGGCCTAAGAAAGAGAAAAATACAGTATATCTTATAGGGTGCATCCCTATAGGCCGGAAAAAGGAGATTGAACAGTCTGATTGTAAGAGACGCGGGCGGCCCGACGTGCACAGTATCCAGAGCCACTACCACGCCCGTCTTCTACTCTGCTAGTCCCAGGTCGCAGATTCTCCAACACAGCATTTTTTTAATGTTTTTTTACAGATATTGATTTTTTTTTTTTTTTGCAGACACAAGCTCCACGTGCTAGGCTTAATTCAAACGTCAGTGTTCGGTCAGTGATTTCCATCAGTGATTTTGAGTTCAAACCAGGTGCTGGTCAAAAACACAGACCAGGTGCAGATCTTTCCCTTATATGTTATCTCTGTGGAGGCTCCAATTCTGGTTTTGGCTCATAAATCACTGATGGAAATCACTGACCAAACTCTGATGTGTGAACTAGGCCTAAGCTGAAAGTCTATGGTCATTATGCAATGCAGGATATCCACGATTATTTTTTTACTTTTTTTTTTTTTTTCATTTTGCGCTTGTTTTTCATGTGTAAGACTTTTTTTTTTCCATAGTTTTCCAGCCGCTTCTGTATGGGGAAAAAAACACTTAAAACACGTGGCATAAAAAAAAACTCTAAATCAAATTTGCGCGGGGGGGGGGGGCGTTCACACAATAAATTTTGATGCTGTTGTGGTCTCTGCCAGGGTTCTTAGGGCTCAAGCACACAAACGTATTTTCTTTCCGTGTCCGTTCCGTTTTTTTTTTTGTGGACTGTAGGTGGAACCATTCATTTCAATGGGTCTGCAAAAGAAAAACGGAAGTTACTCCGTGTGCATTCCGTTTCCGTATGTCCGTATTTCCATTCCTCTAAATAATAGAACATGTCCTATTATTGTCCGCATTACAGACAAGGATAGGGCTATTCTATTAGGGGCCGGCTGTTCTGTTCTGCAAAATATGGAATGCGCCTGGACGTCATCCATATTTTTGCGGATCCGTTTTTGCAGACCGCAAAATACATACGGCCGTGTGCATGAGCCCTTAGCCAAAAGTCTATGGGCATTATGTGATACAGGATACTCATTTTATGCTTGTTTTTCGTGGGGTTTTTTGCTTTTTTTTTTTCAGTTTTCCTGCTCCTTCAGTATGGGAAAAAACACTTAAAGGGGTACTCACTAGGTATGTCCCCATTGTCTTATGGGTGCGGATCCCATACTTTCCCACCCCTGGGACCCGCACCTATATCGTAAAACGGAGCGGGGAGCGCTGCGCCTGGAGGACCCTGGGCCCAGCCACCACCAAGTACTGCTCCCCCGCTGCTCCCATAGAAATGAATGGGAGTGCACTGTGCTTGCGCGCCCATTGCTCCCATTCATTTCTATGGAGCCTAAATGCTCGGCTATTTTTGGCGGCCCCATAGAAAATGAATGGAGGGTGGCTGCGCATGCGCAGTGCGTCCTCCTTCACTTTTGGGGCTCCGTTCTCGATATAGGTGCGGGTCCCAGCGGTGGGATTCGCACCTATAAGACAATGGGGGCATATCCTAGCGATATGCCTCCTTTGTCTAAGATGGGAATAACCCTTTAAAATGATAGAACAGAAAAAAATACAATAAAAAACACAGGACAAGCAAAAAAGAAAACAAATTTGCGAAGGAGGCCTAAGGGCCCTTTCACACAGTAAATTTTGATGCTGCCGTGGTTTCTGCCAGGGTTCTTCACATCACAGACAGCAGACCCGCTCGGGGCTTAGCTCCACTGTATGGACAAGCAGAGATGCATCAGGCGGCAGCTGTCTGCACACCGCGCCAAGGAGGGAAAACGGCTTCTAACGTCCGGAATTCAAACCTCCTCCTGCCTCCCATTGAAAACAGTGGAAGTTAGAGCACATGTGACCGCAGACGGAATTTTGGCTCGGTGGTTACGTCAAAATTCTGGGGGCAAAATCTACCATATGGGTGACCCCTAAGGGCGGATTCCTACCTGGTGTAATTACACTCCACAGATAAATCCATCCCTTATTTAATTCTGTTGTTTTTTTTTGTTTTTTTTTTTAATCTGCAATTTGTTATGTGAGAAGAATTTATGGCAGATACGTCTGTGGGGTGAGATCTGCCACGTCTTAGTCCACCCCAAGGCTTCCGTCACATGAATATTCGCACAGACGTTTTCTCGTTCGGAAAATATACCAGATATTTTAATTTTTTTTTTTTTGCATACTGTATGCTGATTTTAGGGCTCATTCACATAAACATATTTTCTTTCCGTGTCCAGTTTTTTTGCGGACCGCATGCGGAGCTAATCATTTCAATGGGTCCGCAATTAAAGTTACTCCGTGTGCATTCAGTTTCCGTATGTTCGTTTTTCCATTCCGCAAAATAATACAACATGTCCTATTATTGTCCGCATTACGGAGAAGGATAGGACTGTTCTATTAGGGGCCGGCTGTTCCGTTCCGCAAAATACAGAATGCACGCGGACGCCATCCTTAGTTTTTGTGGACCGCAAAATACATACATTCATATGCATGAGCCCTTAGTGCCAGTTTTGGGTTAAAAAGTTTGAATAGCCTTTTCACGCCATTTTTCCCCATATGCCTGACAAAAACCCCATTGCTTCAACATGATGGGGGACATTTGTTTATCAAAACTGGTGCAAAGGGAATCTAGTTTAGTCGTCCATAGCAACCAGATTAAGCCTTTCATCTCTCAAAAAATGAAAGGTGGAATCTGATTGGTTGCTACGGGCAACTAAGCCAGATTCCCTTTGCAACAGTTTTGATAAATCTCCTCTGCTGTGTTTAAAAAAAAATGCAATAGGAATAAACCAAAATGTCAAAAAAAAAACACCAGTAAAAATATCTCCGTTACTGCCCTGAGTTTTATAATTTGCATAGACTTTCAGCTAAGATCTGGAGAAAAATGCACCGGAAATGGAATAAGCAGCAAAAAACATTTGTCTAATTTATCACAACTAACAGCAGAACTCTCCGAGCTTCTTCCACTTCTTTTTTTCCATTTTTTTTTTTTTGTTTTTTTTTGAACAGAGGTTGAAATCAATGAGGAAGTTCTACAATTCCTGCTAAGATCTGCTTCCAAAATCTGTCATGCGAACATTCCCCTAATCTACAAGAACCACCAGCCACTCCGGTCCCAGGAGTTGTCAGCCAGGCCGGGTTGTCAGGCTCTCCTGTAGGGCCCCAGCTGTGCTGGATCAGCAGCCATTCCTCCCTCTATAAAGGTGATGATGGAGTCTGGGGCTCCTCAGTGCAGATTGGTCCTTGTGCTGGAGCCTCACATCCCAGGATGGCGCTATCAGATGCTGAGAAGACGGCTTTGGGGCCTGTGTTTGAGAAGATTAATGCTGACGCTCCGAAGATTGGATGTGAAGCTATGGAGAGGTGAGCAGCAGAGCCGGATAGTCTACTGCTAGAAGAGGAGGAACTGATACATTGTTACACCTGGTGCTCCGCCCCCTGCGCTACATGCAACAATGTATCAGATTTGCTTAAAATGTTCCTTGACAATGAAAAGCTGTAATCCAGGAATGAGGCTGAGCATGCATGTTTATCTCAATGGGGGAGGGGAAAGTATGCTGCTAGAACTAATACTGTGTCCATAGAGGTCTGAGAGGCTTTCTCAAAAGTTTGTTTTTTTTTTTTTTTTGTTTGTTTTTTGAATGTCCCCAAGTGTCTGACCGTTGGATTTCCTTGGTACATGGGTAAGGACGTGTTCTCCTATGTAACACTGGATGTTCATATTTTCTCAGTCTCTTCCAGCACCATCCAGACACCAAGTCCCACTTCGCTCATATGGACGTGACCCCTGGCAGTCAGGATCTGAAGACACACGGAGGGAAGATCATCCACGCCATTAATGATGCCTTCAACCACCATGGAGATCTGCAGGAGAACTTGGCCACACTGCGGGAGCTGCACACCAACAAGCTGAAGCTCAGTGTGGACACAATCAAGGTGAGGAGCAGATCTGTCCAGTGGTGGTCAGGAAGCCTGGTAACTATGGAGGTTCTCTTGTCCATGGCTGCATCTGGTATTGCAGTTCTTCCTCAATCACTGTCAATGGTGCTGAGCTACAGAATTCATGGATAAGAGTGATGCCATTTCTGGGGAAAACATCTAGAATTATCAATACCAGATCTTCAATCTGTAATTATACGGCTGAGTGCATGAACCTATATAAGAAATGTTGTAGTGTTGAGCGTGCACTGACTCCCATCATCCATCCCCAGCTGCTGTGTGGTTGTCTCCTGGAGGTCATCGGCACGCATTTCCCGGATGTGGACAAGTCGGCCTGTGACAAGTTCCTCAATGCAGTTGCCGTTTCCCTGATCGCCAGCTGACCGGGAGGATTCTTCCTCAGATCTATGTCCATGTGTCTCCTGTAACCAGCGTCTGTCCCCATGATACTGATGACTTCTCCATGACCCAGGATCTCTTCTCCTGATCTGTAATAAATATTATATACTTGTACACCCGTCTCCTTGTATTTAATAGTCTGAGCTTCTGTAACAGTGAATTTGGTTAATAATGGTGTCTACATCAGAAACCAGGACTATGGCTCTAGGGAGGAAGGAATGACGATGTCACAGGGTGTAAGAGGTGTAGAATCCATAACTGGGGGTTGTTGGATCTCAGATCACATTAATTCTCCATTCCTAATCTTCATCTATGAATGGGTCAGTCTTCTTATTCGGTTTCCCTTTACGGTGCAGGACCATGGGTTGTCTGAATGTGACTTAGAACCTACAGACGGTTCGGGCCTCCAAGCCAGTTTGAAGGCTCTCTGGATGTCCTGTGGGGGCTCTTCATAAAACTGAGTTGTAGGCCCGATTTGCAGTAAGCTTTTTGTTTAATGTACTGTATTACAGCCCACAGTTTTGCATGGAATGGGTCAGCCCCATAGGAGGTTAGGAGTTGGACTAAGGTCTGCCCCTAGTTTTAGTGTCAACTGTTAGCTTAGGAAGTACATGTGCTCACATCTCAAGCCAAGTCCTCAGTGTCAGCCTGGCCCACTAGAGGATCCTCCTGTTTGCCCAAAGTCTGATTTAATAATGGAACCGAAAGGTCCAGGATCAAAGGAACTGCCCATTTGGAGATAATCCCTTCCCACTAGGGCCTAAATGTTTGTTTTAATTAAATAGATCTTTTTAAGGATAGAGGGATTGGACCTGGAGAATAAATTCCCCTGGTGGGCCAAGGAACCCCACGTTGTTAGGGATTCTCTGAGACTTCGAACTATCTCTGAGATTTTGGTACTAATAAAGCCACCTCTAGTTCGGTGCTCCAGAGTAAGAACTAGAAGGTCCAGAATCTGTGGGCCTGAGCGCTGGAGTCGGTAAGGTATTCACTGTCTAAATGTTTATTCCAGTAAGAGAAAGTCCTTCCTTATCCACAGAAGGAAAATGAGTATTGGTGAGGGTTCTACTACTGGGACCCCCACTCCTCATGAGACTGGGGACTTCATACTCTGTGGAGCCTCAATGAAAAGGATAGAGCAGCTGGTTGGAGGTGTATGCCACTGCTCCTTTCTTTTCTGGGAGTGCTGGATATAGCAGAGTAGTCCTGTAGATAAGAGAACTTTCTGTAACTGGAATACCCCCCCTTAAGGCTTATAAAGACTTTACTGTAGTGAGGGGAACATAGCTGGTGCCCCCTTTACACTTGGCCATGCTGTGTCTTAATCCAATACTCCTCAGCTGGGAATTACGGCCATGTACTACAAGCTCCATCGTTGCTGATATCCATACATTGCTACTGGGGAAGATTTGCACTGTGAATTGTTGGGAACTGCCTTTTGATACCGTTGGATGTACTACAGCTCCCATTCTGCACTTTTCCAGCAGGTTTTCCAGCACCTGGAGCGAGGGTTCAGCATTGTGTCCCCTACTGTTGCCACGCCACCCAATGCATAACTATACTCACCCAGCCCCCTTACCTAATAAAATCTATTAAAGGGTACACAGCAGTACCAATACACCTTGAAAGAACCAACTGGTTCTACCGCATCCGGGGTGTTGCCAGCATGTTGACGTGATGTCCTGTGGTGATGGAGCAAAAATAACTGCATAAGGAATAAATATATCAGGGGTCAGTACAGAGATCTCTCCCATAATCTATTTATCCCCAGGACTGTGACGAGGGGACATCCTCTGCGTCTGGAGGAAAGAAGGTTTGTCCACAAACATAGAAGAGGATTCTTTACGGTAAGAGCAGTGAGACTATGGAACTCTCTGCCTGAGGAGGTGGTGATGGTAAGTTCAGTATAAGAGATCAGGAGGGGCCTGGATGTATTTCTGGAGGTAATAATATTACAGGTTATAGTTACTAGAGAGGGGTCGTTGATCCAGGGAGTTATTCTGATGCCTGATTGGATTTGGGAAGGAATTTTTTTCCCCTAAAGTGCGGAAAATTGGCTTCTACCTCACAGGGGTTTTTTTGCCTTCCTCTGGATCAACTTGCAGGAGAACAGGGAGAACTGGATGGACGGAGGGCTTTATTCAACTTTAAAAACTATGTAATGAAGGGAAATACATGGGGGGGGCTGTGCTGGCCTGTAAGACTGAGCCGTCCTAATTAGGCTTGAGCGAATCGACCTTCGGATCATAGATCCAGAGTCGATTAGTTCAAAAACGTCAACGTTAATGCTTTTTTTGCACAAAATTAAAATGTATTGGCTTTGTGGAGTCAAACTTCATTTCGCCTGAAGTCGCTTGAGACTTTGGTGAATTATTACTATATCTGAGTATTTAAAAACAAGTTAAAATAGCAATGAACGGGGCTTTGGTACTGGCTGGTATCTCTACCAAAGAGCACTTTGGATTCCTATTTTAAATAGTTTTTAAATAAGCAGATACGAATACAGGACTAATGCTCATATTGTGCCCCCACAGTAGATATTTCCTCCTTGTGTCCCCTTGACAGTAGGTATGTCCTCTTTTTGCCCCCCTTTGGCTCCTAGTGCCCTCTCCAGCTCTATTAAAAAAAAAAAAAAAATACAAATACTTACCTGCTTCCCTGATGATCGGCACATCCTGCGTTCCCAGCAGCAGCAGATACACTCACACACATGGTGCTGCTGTAAAAAAAATGTTAAAAAAAAAGTACCAAAACAGACATTTTTTTGGTCACATCCCCTTGCAAAAAGGATAATATCAAGTCATATCTACCCCAAAATTATACCAATAAAAACATCAACTCATCTTGCAAAAAAACCAAGCCCCCACACAAAGTGATCGACAGAAAAATAAAAAAAAATAAGGCTCTCCGAAAATGCTGACACAAAAACATGATTTTTTTTTTCCAAAAAGGAGAGGTTTTCAGGAAATGAGAGGAGTTGAGTGAGAGAGTCCAAAGAGACTAGACAAGGTGCAGTGAGGGAAGCGTTTTCCCGTCTGGCTGCAGGAGCTTTGGGAAAGCAGCTCGTAGAGCAGCACACTTCTGATATTAATAGGACTTTGTGTCTTAGAGGGGGATAACAGGTCCAAGACATTCTACACTGTTTGAGACAGTAACCAAAACTGGAAGCTAAAGATAGCATTACAAAATAAACAGTCATGGCCAACTGCCAGAACCGTATATACTGCTGGAACCAAGAAAGAAAAATATCAAGCACCATTCTGTTACTGAACGTCTATTCCAAGTAAAATAGAAAAGAAAAAAGAAAAACTTCCTAAAGTCTGGATTTCATTTCGTTCCTCGCTTCACCTCAATCTCTGCAACGGTGACTGACCCCCAGGAAGCGACAGTCTGAAGCTAGGTGCACTGGGACATACACATTAGGCCACAGTTTACCCCTCGCATCCACAGCAGGACACTACTGACCTGAGGGGGGCAGCCCACTGCGTACACACCACGGATAAATAAATCCCTGAATTCTTGGAGATTTCATCTTTTTTTGTTTTTTTTGTCTTTTTTTGTGAGGAGGTGAAATCCATTGCAAAATCTGCAGATGAGATGAGCAGAATGTATGTAAAATTTGTCTGTGGGGTAAATTCCACCATGTGTTACTCCACTGTTTTGTTTTTTTTTTGCATAGTATAAGCACTTTTTATGTTCTATCTTTCATTTTCCAAAGGAGCTCTGAAAAATGAAAGTTGGAATTTGATTGGTTGCTATGGGTAACTAAGCCCGTTTCCTTTTGCACCAGTTTAGATAAATCTCCCTCGTCGTGTTAAAAAAAAACGCCAGAGGAATTTTAAAAATCTGAACTAAAAAAAGCCCACCAGGAGCTTTATGGCCCTCAGATTCATAGTTTGCATAGACTTTCAGCTAAGATCTGGAGCCGGTGGTTTTCATGAAAAAAAAACACACCAAAGAACGCAATAAACAGAAAAAAATCACATAAAAACATTGGACTAATTTATTACAACTTAGACTACATGCACACCTGAAAAAAAAAAATTTTAGGGCTTGTTCACACGACCATATGTATTTTGCGGTCCGCAAAAATGGATCCGCAAAAAATACAGATGACGTCCATGTGTATTCCGTATTTTGCGAAATGGAACAGCCGGCCCCTAATAGAACAGTCCTATCCTTGTCCGTGATGCAGACTATAATAGGACAGGTTATATATTTTTGCGGAACGGACATACGGAAACGGAATGCACATGAAGTAACTTCCTTTTTTTTTTGCGCAACCATTGAAATGAATGGTTCCGCATACGGTCCGCAAAAAAATGGAATGGACATGAAAAGAGAATACATTTGTGAGAATGAGCCCTTGACTAACTTTTTTTCACTGATGCCTTTCTGAGAAACGGACGTTATAAACGAACCCAGTCTGTCAGTGAAAAACGGACAAGATGTTCTATTTTTTGATGTCCGCTTTTCACTGACCATCAAAAAAACTGCCATGTGAATAACCTCATGGACTACCATTGGTCTTAAAACGGACGTTGAAAAAATATCCATAACACGTCCGTTTTTCACTGTCGTGTGCAAGCAGAAAAAAAGAGATGTTTGCGTTAACATTGAAATAATTGGGAATGCATCTAGTGTGGAATTCCAGCAAAAATTTGTAACAAAATATTGTTGTGTCACCAGCTGATTCTGTCTGCACTCCGGTCCCAGGAGTTGTCAGCCAGGCCAGGTTGTCAGGCTCTCCTGTAGGGCCCCAGCTGTGCTGGATCAGCAGCCATTCCTCCCTATATAAAGGTGATGATGGAGTCTGGGGCTCCTCAGTGCAGATTGGTCCTTGTGCTGGAGCCTCACATCCCAGGATGGCGCTATCAGATGCTGAGAAGACGGCTTTGGGGCCTGTGTTTGAGAAGATTAACGCTGACGCTCCGAAGATTGGATGTGAAGCCATGGAGAGGTGAGCGGCAGAGCTGGATAGTCTACTGCTAGAAGAGGAGGAACTGATACATTGTTACACCTGGTGCTCCTCCCCCTGCACTACATGCAACAATGTATCAGACATTAGAAACTGTAATCTAGAAATATTGCACGTCCAGAGACCTCAGTATTTGGGTGAGATGAATCATGTGACTTACTATGCTCTTAGATGTGTTAATATATAGTTTTATTTTTGGGGGGCGGAGCAGTTTGTCCATAAGTTCTCTCTGGTATTGAATTTTTTTTCATTCAAGTGAATGGGGCTGAGCTGCAGTACCGGACACATCCTGTGGGTGACAGTGGTGCTATTGATTCCTGCACAATCCCTTTAGTGTTTTACCAGGTGAATAGAACTAAGGATCAGTAAAACATGGCTGCTTTCTGTTAAACAGCGCCACCCCTGTCTACAGGTTGTGTGTGATATTGCAGTTCAGTCCTGTTCACTTTGATGGAACTGACTTATAATACTAGACACAACCACAGACAGATGTGGTGCTGCTCCTGAATGAAGGTAGCCATCTTTACCTAATACTCAGCCACCCTTAAAGTTGCTCCTCAGGACTGTTTTTAGTTTTTAGTCCCTGACATCACATTTCCTTGGTACATGGAGTAAGGACATGTTCTCCTATGTAACACTGGATGTTCCTCTTTCCTCAGTCTCTTCCAGCACCATCCAGACACCAAGTCCCACTTCACTCATATGGACGTGACCCCCGGCAGTCAGGATCTGAAGACACATGGAGGGAAGATCATCCACGCCATTAATGATGCCTTCAACCACCATGGAAATCTGCAGGAGAACTTGGCCACACTGCGGGAGCTGCACACCAACAAGCTGAAGCTCAGTGTGGACACCATCAAGGTGAGGAGCAGACCTGTCCAGTGGTGGTCAGGAAGCCTGGTAACAATGGAGGCTCTCTTGTCCATGGTTGTATCTGGTATTGCAGTTCTTCCTCACTCACTGTCAATGGTGCTGAGCTGCAGAACCAGACATAACCCATGGATGAGTGGAGCCATTTCTAGGGGGAATCAAATACACCCCCATCCTTCTAAGAAATGTTGTAGTGTTGAGCGTGCACTGACTCCCATCATCCATCCCCAGCTGCTGTGTGGTTGTCTCCTGGAGGTCATCAGCAAGCATTTCCCGGATGTGGACAAGTCGGCCTGTGACAAGTTCCTCAATGCAGTTGCCGTTGCCCTGATCGCCAGCTGACCGGGAGGATTCTTCCTCAGATCTATGTCCGTGTGTCTCCTGTAACCAGCGTCTGTCCTCCATGATACTGATGATGGCTCCATGACCTGGGATCTGTAATAAATATTATATACTTGTACATCCCGTCTCCTTGTATTTTATTTTTTTTGTCTGATCTTCTATAACAGTGAATGGTGTCTACATCACAGAATCCAGTAAACTATGGAGCTGGGGGAGGAAGGAACAATGCCACGGGGTGTAGGAGACATCAATGGGGGTTGTCTTCTCTTGTATATTCTATTATGGACTTCTCCTTTCTTAAAGGGGGTGTCTGCTTTTTCTTGTCTATTGATGATCTGTCCTCAGGATAGGTCATTAATATCAGATCAATGAGGTGGCCAACTCCTGGTGTCCTCACAGAATAGCTGTATGAGGAGATGACCCTGCTTGTACAAGCGCTGCCTTCTCTTCACCGGTTCAGCAGTGAGCAGGGTAATTACTACCACGTTGTCACCATTCACTTGAGCAGGAAGGAGCCGTCCCATTGAAGTGAATTGAGGCAGCATAGCTGTAATCACCGATAGCTGATGAAATTGTGATAGCAAGCAAACGATGAAGAGCTTCAAAAAGATAATCACTGTGGGGGGCTGGGAGTTGCCCTTCTGATCTGATATTTGTGACCTATCCTGAGGATGTAATCAGTAAAAAAAACATCCCTAACATTCATCTATCAGAGAAACTACAAGGAGCTTCTTACATTGGAGGACCCGGTACATCTGTAGGTTATATGCACAGTCTATTAGTGAGGTGGTGTAATACTTCATGTCTCCAGTGGTGGTGCTGTAGGGAAATGAAACACTTACTGTTAGCGTCCCTCACTGATTACAGCCGATCACTGGGGATCAATTCACCGTCAGGAGGTTTTTCAAACAATATTTTTTATCAGGGTATGACTACTGTGCAGGGCCACAAAAGGACTTTGCAGGATTTGATGTGTAGATAGGCAATGGGTGGAGATAGAGGTGTGGCTTAGCATAAAAGCTGGAGTGCACCTAGCCTTTCTGCTGCCTGAGGTGAAAACTGAAACTGCATTCTCCCCCCCCCCCCCCCAAAAAAAAATGCCAATTTCTTAACCTAACCCCTTTTCCATGATGAAAGCGCTCATTGCTTATGCTGTCCCCTCTTGCCCTTTCCTCACTCGGCCTCATTGGTGGTGTGCCCCTAAATAAAAGGTGCGAGGCATGTTCTTAGTTTCCCAATTTAAGACATGAGAGCTGACTTCTGATTGGTTGCTCTAGGTAACTAAGAGTTTTACTGGGAGACATAATGGAATTTTTCCTCGGAAATTTGGTGCTGATGCTGCCATGTGGCGTCAGCCTTCCATTGTTTTCAATGGGCAGTGCTACGGTTTGCCAGTCATGACTGCGCCAAGAGGGTAGTCTGCTCTTGGTTTAGCTCCTTTCAATAGAGGTAAGGTCTGCAGCATCTGCGGCGGTTTCTCCCATGGTATAAATGGTGGAATTTGACAGTGTGAAGAGGTCCTAAGGCGGCCATCACAGTTATCTCCTCTATATTACCAGGATCTGACCTCAAAATCACATTAAAGGGGTTATCCAACCTCAATAATGCCCGAGCACCTCATATGGGTTATACTTACCCCGGAACCCACATCACTGCATCTCTGAGCCACCCTGGCGTCACCCACAGTTACTCACCCCCATTGCAGACTATGTTTTGATCCGCGCCACAGGGAGAACAACGGGAGGAGCAACGCGGGTGCCGAGGACCAGGTAAGTATAATCTATATGAGAGGCTCGGGCATTGGCGGGGTCATTATAGGGGTCGGAGAACCATTTTAACGCAGGGAATATTTCCGGAATGTCTCACTTCCAGCTGTCGGCTTCCAGATCCATCAGAAAATCCCCTCATGGCGGAAGTTTCCATCCCGTGCAAATGTTGCCTTATACCGCATATCTGACAAGAAGGGTCCATTCACACGACACTTTTATTACCGCAAAATGGCGCAATAAACTGCGATCTGACCACATTGTGTGAATACTGCCAAACACTAGATACCGGTCAGCCAATCTGACAACCATGTATGTGACCTGACACCACCTAGAAGACAGTAGTGATGTCATGAATGGGTTAATAACATGAGCGGCCATAATGCGACATATCTTGCTGCGCTCTCAGAGGGCGATACGAATACTTTACACGTGACATCGCCGTGTGTTTTCCGGACACGTGTAATCATTGCGCACGTTTGATCAGCATGGAGCCCGGAGCTAATACACATGAGCAAGAGCCGACACAGACAGGAGAGGGCCCCTGTGCAAGACCAGCAAAGGGGCCCCTGGCTATCAAACCGCTCACTAGAGAGACCCTCAATGTCTCTCTAGCAATCCACAGATGTCCGAGAATGAAATTCCT
The DNA here is from genome assembly GCA_900303285.1 of Rhinella marina. Taxonomy (NCBI): domain Eukaryota; kingdom Metazoa; phylum Chordata; class Amphibia; order Anura; family Bufonidae; genus Rhinella; species Rhinella marina. The sequence goes on along the minus strand of ONZH01019699.1, from coordinate 13,986 downwards.
TATCTCAGTCCATTACATACAGTCTAGTGGCCCCCAACCTCCTGGGCCCCTGTGCAGCGGTATAGGTTGCACATATGGTATCTCCGCCCCTGCACATAAGCATCTTCTCAGGTGATAGGAGTCTACACTCCAGTCCCAGGAGTTGTCAGCCAGGCCGGGTTGTCAGGCTCTCCTGTAGGGCCCCAGCTGTGCTGGATCAGCAGCCATTCCTCCCTATATAAAGGTGATGATGGAGTCTGGGGCTCCTCAGTGCAGATTGGTCCTTGTGCTGGAGCCTCACATCCCAGGATGGCGCTATCAGATGCTGAGAAGGCGGCTTTGGAGCCTGTGTTTGAGAAGATTAAGGCTGATGCTGAGAAGATTGGATGTGAAGCCATGGAGAGGTGAGCGGCAGAGCCGGATAGTCTACTGCTAGAAGAGGAGGAACTGATACATTGTTACACCTGGTGCTCTGCCCCCTGCACTGCATGCAACAATGTATCAGACTTGCTTGGAATCTTCCAAGCTACAGTCCAGATGCAGAGCTGGGCATGTTCATCTCGATGAGGAGGGGGAATCTGTCTTCAGTGAAAAATGGACGCAGCATTGATGTCATCTGTGTTGTGGCAGTGATTTTTCATGGACCCATAGACTTCAATGGACCTGCTTGATCCGCAATGCAGACCAAAGTAGTGCACGTGTTTTCACTTTACTTTACTTTAATTTTTTTTTATTTTATTTTTTTTATGGAAATGTGAACAGACCCCTTTAAATGAGTGGCATCCATGAAAGATGGGAATGTGAACAAGGTTTAAGGATGGCTTCACATGAGTGAGTTCAATGCATTGAACTCGCAGCATGTGTTTGCTAGAGCTACTGTCCTGACCTCCAAGCACTGAGTTGAATAGCATATTGATTTTTGATGTTCTCTAACCCTTAGAGTTCTGGAATATATTGATTAACATTGACTCGATTGCCTAATAAAAGGGTTACATGGCATCACAAATCAATATAATGCTATGTAGGTCAGGACGGGAGCTCTTGCTGACACACGCTGCGAGTGCAACGTATTGAACTTGCTTATGTGCAACCGGCCTAAGGCCTCATTCACACGACCGTGATTTGGTTCCGCATCCAAGCCGCATTTTTTGTGGCTGGAGTGTGGACCCATTCACTTGAATGGGGCTGCAAAAGATGCTCCCCTGTGATGCTGTTTGAGGGGTGAAGGTGGTAAAGCAGTATATAAATATCTGGTAAAATGGAGCAGGTGACTTAGATTTTGCCATATGATCCTTATTAAAGGGGTTATCCAGGATTTTTGTTGGTTTTGCAGAGTGGATCTATTCTGGTCTAGGCTCTGTCTGGTATGGTACAATTTCTAGCCAATTGACTAGGACAAGGCTGTAATACCAGACCTGTCCTGTGGGTGAGAGTGGCGCTGTGTCCCTTTGGTGTTTAACTGGGATGAACAGATGCAGAAAAATGATTAAAGTGGGTTATACAGGATTGGAAAAACATGGCTGCCTTTTTAATAAAATTTTTTTTAAAAATTGCCACCCGTGTACCGGTTTGATATTACAGCTCAGTCTCATGCACTTTGATGGCAGTGAATGACAATACCAGACAACATCGACAGATGAGGTGCTGCTTTTGCATGAAGGTGGCCACGTCTTCCTAATGCTGTCACTCTTAATGTTGCCCCTCAGTCTGGACATTATAGATTTCCTTGGTACATGGGGTAAGGACATGTTCTCCTATATAACACTGGATGTGCCTCTTTCCTCAGTCTCTTCCAGCACCATCCAGACACCAAGTCCCACTTCACTCATATGGACGTGACCCCCGGCAGTCAGGATCTGAAGACACATGGAGGGAAGATCATCCACGCCATTAATGATGCCTTCAACCACCATGGAAATCTGCAGGAGAACTTGGCCACACTGCGGGAGCTGCACACCAACAAGCTGAAGCTCAGTGTGGACACCATCAAGGTGAGGAGCAGATCTGTCCAGTGGTGGTCAGGAAGCCTGGTAACAATGGAGGCTCTCTTGTCCATGGTTGTATCGGTATTGCAGGTCTTCCTCGCTCACTGTCAATGGTGCTGAGCTGCAGAACCAGACACAACCCATGGATGAGAGTGGAGCCATTTCTAGGGGGGAACCAAATACACTCCCATCCTTCTAAGAAGTGTTGTAGTGTTGAGCATGCACCAACTCCCATCATCCATCCCCAGCTGCTGTGTGGTTGTCTCCTGGAGGTCATTGGCAAGCATTTCCCAGATGTGGACAAATCGGCCTGTGACAAGTTCCTCAATGCAGTTGCCGGTGCCCTGATCGCCAGCTGACCGGGAGGATTCTTCCTCAGATCTATGTCCGTGTCTCCTGTAACCAGTGTCTGTCCTTCAGATGGCTTCATGATCCAGGATCTCGATTCTCCTGATCTGTAATAAATATTATATACTTGTACATCCTGTCTCCTTGTATTTTTAGTTTGAGCTTCTCTAATGGTGAATTTGGTCAATGGTGTCTACTAGAGATGAGCGAGCATACTCGTCCGAGCTTGGTGCTCATTCGAGCATTAGGGTACTCGTAACTGCTCGCTGCTTGGACGAGTATCTTGCCATACTCGAGGAAATGGCAACTTCCGCATCATGCTTTTTTGGCGCCTAAAAACACAGCCAATCACAAGCCAGGAGACTCTGCGTACCACCCAGCATCACGTGGGGCCCTTACATGTCGATAGCAGGGGTTGGCTGGCCTGATCAGGTGACCCTGGAATATACTAGTGACTGGCCGCGGTGCTCGGCTCAGATGCCGTCTGGATGTCGTTAGGGATAGAGCTGCTGACTTTCAGGGACAGTGTTAGGGCCTGCATTTAGTTCTCTGTTAGGCAGGGATCACCCACAAAGAACCCAACAGCCCTTCTAAGGGCTAGAAGACATTTTATTTATTTTTTTGTCACTTGGCTGGCTGGCACTAGTAGTGCAGCTATCACCATATCTAACCCGTTTTTTTTTTTTTTTGTTCTATCTCAGTGATACAAATCCATTGCACACAGCAGTGTGGAACCATTCTGTGTGTCACAGTTCAGCACTGACTCACTCCAATCCATATATACTGTCCTGGTGACACTTTCTGTACGTCACACAATACAACCAAGTCATTTGCTACCAATATCATCTATAGCTTGATCCAGAAAATTCTCTGTGCGACATTTCTCTGGGTCGCAGACTAAATAGCCACCGTTAACAGGGTGTCAGTCAGTTCTACCATATTTCCTGCACGTCACGTTCCCAAAAAAACAAAATATAAAAAAAAAAAAAATTATTTCAGTTGTTTTATCTCAGTGATACAAATCCATTTTACTCAGCTGCGTGTAACCTTTCTGTGTGTCACAGTTCAGCACATTCGCTCCCATCCATATATACTGTCCAGGTGACACTTTCTGTACGTCACTTAATTCTACCAGACTGAACAAGTTTGTGGGTTTCAGTACAGCAGGCCCGTTTAATTTTTTTTTTTTATATCATACACTTATATACAGAAAATGTTGAACCCCAGGGCTAAGGGTCGAGGACGAGGGCGTGGGCATTCAATTACTGCAGGGGGCAGAGGCCGTGGTCCTGGGCAGGGTGAGACAGTACCCGCTGATGAGGGAGCTGTGGAACGCCGCAGAGTTACACTCCCTAGCTTCATGTCTCAACTTACAGGGACACGTGGTAGAGGACTGTTGAAACCACAACAGTGCGAACAGCTGATCTCGTGGATTGCGGACAATGCTTCAAGTAATTTGTCCGCCAGTCAGTCTTCCACGCAGTCCACCCACATTACCCAAGGGAGCACTCCTCTGGCTCCTCCACCTCAACCTCCTTCCCCCCAGTCTGCCCCCTCCCAGGAAAATTTGGAATGTGATCCGGCATAATCTCAGGAACTGTTTTCTGGACCCTTCCCAGAGTCACAAACCACTTCTCAGGTTGCTGCTGACCTCCTTCCCGATGCCCAAGTTTTCCAACTGTCGCAGTCTGTGGGTGATGATGATGATGACAATGTTGAGTTAGTGGAAGAAGTTTGTAAAGAGGTGTCAGACGATGAGGAGACACGGTTGTCAGACAGTGGTGAAGTTGTTGTTAGGGGAGGAATTCCGAGGGGGGAGCAGACTGAGGAATCGGAGGATGACGAGGTGACTGACCCAAGCTGGGTTGATATGCCGAGTGAAGACAGTGCTTCTGAAGCGGAGGCGAGTGCTGCACCAGAACAGGTTGTAAGAGGCAGTGGTGTGGCCAGAGGAAGAAGCAGGGCCAGAGCTGGTGCATCAGCAGCAACTGTTTCACGTAGTGAAGCTCCCGTGGCGAGGCCTAGATGTTCGCAAGTCTGGAGGTTCTTTAAAGAAAGTGAGGATGACTGACGGACTGTGGTGTGCAACCTGTGCCACACCAGGATCAGCAGGGGTGCCACCACTACTAGCCTAACCACCACCAGCATGCGCAGGCATATGAGTGCTAAACACCCCACTCAATGGAACCAAGGCCGTTCACCACCTCCTGCGGGTCCCACCACTGCTCCTTCCCCTGTGTCACTCGCTGCCTCTGCTAGTCAACCCCCCGCGTCACTCGCTGCCTCTGCTAGTCAACCCCCTGCCCAGGACCCCGGCAGGAGCGCCTCCCGCCGGAAAACCACACCTTCGCCTCAACGATCCTCCACAGTGTCCACCAACGTGTCCCAGCGCAGCGTTCAGCTGTCTTTACAGCAGACGCTGGAGCACAAGAGGATATACAGTTCCACCCACCCACATGCCCAAGCCCTCAACGTCCACATCTCCAAATTGCTGAGCCTGGAGATGCTGGCCTATAGGCTGGTAGAAACCGAGGCCTTTCGCAATCTCATGGCGGTGGCTGCCCCTCGGTATTCGGTCCCCAGCCGCCACTATTTTTCCTGGTGTGCCGTCCCAGCCCTACACCAGCACGTGTCGGAGAACATCATCCGTGCCCTGACCAACGCTGTTTCTGAGAAGGTCCACCTAACCACGGACACGTGGACAAGTGCTGCCGGGCAGGGACACTATATCTCACTGACGGCACATTGGGTTAACTTGGTGGAGGCTGGGACCGAGAATGACCCTGGGGCCGCTCATGTACTGCCCACACCGAGGATTGCGGGGCCTACCTCGGTCACGGTCTCTCAGACCTACTATGCCTCCTCCTCCTCCGACCCCTCCTCCTCCTCCACCGAATTACCATCCATGGGCACGGCGCCTTCAGTCGGTAGCTCTAGGCGCAGCAGCAGTGCCGTGGGTAAGCGCCAGCAGGCGGTGCTCAAACTGCTGAGCTTAGGTGACAAAAGGTACACCGCCCAAGAGCTGTTACAGGGCATCACGACGCAGACCGATCTGTGGCTGGCACCGCTGAACCTCAAGCCAGGCATGGTTGTGTGTGACAACGGGCGTAACCTGGTGGCGGTCTGCAACTCGGCAGACTGACACATGTGCCATGCCTGGCCCACGTGTTCAATCTCATAGTTCAGCGGTTCCTCAAGACATACCCCAATCTGTCTGATTTGCTCACCAAGGTGCGCCGAATCTGTGCACATTTCCCGCACTCGACCACAGATGCTGCCACTCTCAGGGCAGCGCAGCGCCGCCTACAACTGCCCGCTCACCGACTGTTGTGCGACGTGCCCACGCGATGGAATTCCACATTAAACATGTTATCCAGAGTTTACCAGCAGTGCAGAGCGATTGTAGACTGCCAGATGTCATCTTCCACCAGAACTGGTAGTCAGGTCTCTCAGATTCCTCAAGTCTACAATGAGGAGTGGACGTGGATGTCTGATATCTGCCAGGTGTTGAGCAACTTTGAGGAGTCAACACTGATGGCCAGCGGCGATGCCGCCATTATCAGCCTCACCATCCCGCTGCTTTGCCTGTTGAAAAACTCACTGCTCAGCATCAAGTCGGATGCTTTGCGCTTGTCACAAGAGACGGTGGAGGAAGATACGTCGCTTGATAGCTAGAGCACCCTCCGGTCTGTTTCTCAGCGCGTATCGGAGGAGAGGGATGAGGAGGAAGAGGAGGAGAATGTCGGCGAGACAGTAGAGGGTACCAGTGCTCAGTCCTTAACTCTTGAGCGTGCATGGGCTGAAGAGGAGGAGGAGGAGGAGGAGGAGGAAATGGAGAGTCAGGCCAGTGAGGAGAGGGAATTCTTACGTGTTGGGACTCTGGCGCACATGGCAGACTTCATGTTAGGCTGCCTATCCCGTGACACTCGCGTTAGAAGAATTTTTTCAAACACCGATTACTGGGTGTTCACTCTCCTGGACCCACGGTACAAGCAGAACCTTTCCACTCTCATCCCTGCAGAGGAAAGGAGTATGAGAGTGAATAGATATCAACAGGCCCTGGTGCACAAGCTGAAACAATTCTTCCCATCTGACGCCGCTAGCGGCAGAGGGCATGGTTCTGTGGGCCAAGTAGCGGGGGAGAGTAGGCGAGCAGGCAGCTTGTCCAGCACTGGCAGGGGAACGCTCTCCAAGGCTTTTGCCACTTTTATGTCACCCCAGCAAGACACTGTCACCTGTCCCCAGTCTAGGCAGAGTAGGGGGAGCTGTACAGAAAGATGTTGAGGGAGTACCTAGCTGACCATACCAACGTCCGTACCGATCACTCTGCTCCATACAACTACTGGGTTTCAAAGCTGGACACGTGGCCTGAACTGGCGCTGTACGCCTTGGAGGTGCTGGCCTGCCCTGCCGCTAGCGTGCTGTCAGAGCGGGTATTCAGTGCAGCTGGTGGCGTCATCACCGATAAGCGTACACGCCTGTCAACTGACAGCGCTGACAGGCTGACGCTTATTAAAATGAACAAAGCCTGGATTTCACCGGAATTCAAATCTCCTCCGGGGGAAAGCAGCTAAAGATTTAAATAACTTATGTATCCGATTCCTCTTCTCTACTCCTCCTCCTCCATATCGTCTTTGCCTAACGCTGACCCAAAAAACGCCATTTTTTAGAGGTCCAACTGGCACTCTTTTAGCACAATTTTTCAGGAGGGCCCCCTACAGGCCCTCTGTCCAAACTATTTTTCCAGAGGTCCACCTACAGGCCCTCTATTCAAACAATTTTTCCAGAGGTCCACCTACAGGCCCTCTATTCAAACAATTTTCCAGAGGTCCACCTACAGGCCCTCTCTTCAAACAATTTATGTCTTTTTCCTATCTTTCTCTCTCTCCAAACTATTTTCCCGGATAGCTGCCATATACGGTATTAAACTGAGAAGAATACAGAGAACACATGCTACACTTGATCAAGTTCATAATTTACGACTGTACCGGTTGATGCAACAGTTTTCAAAAATCCATTCTGGCTGTTGTCACCCCCACACACGCTAGCCCAGGGGGCACTCCTCTGGCTCTTCCAGCGAAACCTCCTTCCCCCAGCCTGCCCCCCCACCTACAGGCCCTCTCTACAAACAATTTAGCCGGATAGGGGACGTATCAGAAGTTGTACTCATGTTTGTTTTTGTTCTTCTTTTATCTGCCTCCTGACCTGTGATAGGCAGAGCATGGACACGTCCCCTTAGCTGCAGCGTTTTCCGTGTTTGAAAAAATCCAAGATAGGGGACGTATACGGTATTAAACTGAGAAGAATCGATACCATACGGGTTAAAGCAACAGTTTTCCCAAATCCAGTCCGGCTGTTGTCACCACCACACACGCTAGCCCAGGGGGCACTCCTCTGGCTCTTCCAGCGAAACCTCCTTCCCCCCCACCTACAGGCCCTCTCTCCAAACAATTTTCCCAGGTAGGGGGACGTATTAGATATTGTACTGATTTTGAATTGCCTCCTGCGATAGACGGGAATCGAACCTGGATCAACTGCTTGGGAAGTAGCTATGCTCACCACTATACCACCAGCAGGCACAGCAACTGATAAGAACAGATACTAAACTTGATGTCAGCTGCAGTGCCAGCATGAGCAGTGGTGTCACCTGCAGACGGTGATGGACCTTCGTTGCACCTAGTTGGGTGCTTCCCTAACATGTGATGGGTATTTGCCTCGCCTTTCTTGGTCTGGGTGAGCACAATTGCCATGAGGGTAACCACCAGGCTGTTCCCTGAGAATTTGGGGTAATGGTGGGATTAGGCAGCCTCAGAGGCATCCATGCATGCTGCCCCTGCTGTTTCCTGTCCATTTCCGTGGTGTTTCCATCATTTTCTGATGTTTCCAGGTTTTCACCCAGCCTTCCCTAGGCAGAGCCTTGGTCCCCCGCAAAAATGCTCGAGTCTCCCATTGACTTCAATGGGGTTCGTTACTCGAAACGAGCACCCGAGCATCGGGAAAAGTTCGACTCGAATAACGAGCACCCGAGCATTTTAGTGCTCGCTCATCTCTAGTGTCTACATCACAGAATCTAGTAGACAATGGAGCCGGGGAGGAAGGGATGTCCTCAAAGGGTAGAAGAGGTGTAGAAGACATAAATGTGGTTGTCTGGTCTCCTATTCTATTATGGAATTCTCCAACTTTCATCAGTGTCCACAACAAGTCTGCATTAGAGGACCTGGGACATATGTTATGTACAGAGATCATTAATGTGTTGGTGTAATACTTCATGTCTCCAGTAGGTGAACATTTCAGTTTCTCACTGATCACAGCTGCTCCTGGGTTAAGATCATATGTTTCTTCCATCTAAATCTATGTAATCTCCACTAAAACGCTCCATCTCCTGACCTCTCTGGGTAATGCATGTATTCCTGTTAAATAACAGTAGATTTGTTTTGTTTTTTTTTGTTTTTTTTTCCCAACGCTGTGGGCCTTACTAGAAATCCAAGAAAAGCGTAATAGGTCGGCACCACACATAAGAACAATGAAGTTCAACTTGCCGGGATAACCAATCGGTGGTAAAAAGTGAAGGTGTAAATAAAAATCCAATATAGATGATCCATGGCACTTGCCTGACTTGATATAATCATGTATTAAAGTGCACGATGCTGGGAGACCTACTTGGCCGTCTCACGTCCTGTGGCACTTTCTCAAGGCCAGTTGTATCTGCTGAGTATGTCTCTCAGCACTGTAATTTTTCTCAATAAATGGACATTATATCAAGTTTGGTGAGTGCCGTGGATTATCTATATTGATCGGTTCTTACTAGAAGTGTATGATTCAGGAATTGAGTATTCTCCCACCACCTATGTCTCTTGATGTTGCATGTCCCTACAGTCTAATATTCCATGATCAGTGTCAGGCTGTGTATAGACATGTGGAATGGCAATGCTCAATAGCTAACTTGTTAACTTCCATTATGAACAGAGGAATGATTACTCCAGACTTTCCCCATGCTGTGGTCAGTGAGTACTGATTGGTATATGCCACAAAATAGCCTAATCAGGAAAAACTACAAATATCTTTATTGGAAACGAATTAAAACTTGAAAGCCCCAACCGTATAAGGCTACTTTCACACCAGCATTGTTGCTGGATTCGGCAGGGTTCAGCAAAAAAAAGCTTTTGTTACTGATAATACAACTGTCTGCATCCGTTTTGAACGGATCCGGTTGTATTATCTTTAACGTAGCCAAGACGGATCCGTCATGAACTCCATTGAAAGTCATTGGGGGATGGATCTGTTTTCTATCGTGTCTGAGAAAACGGATCTGTCCCATTGACTTGCATTGTGGGTCATGACGGATCTGTCTTGCCCCTCATCCCAGGATGGAAAGAAAACCTCAGCATGCTGCTCTCCGGAACGGGATCCATTTGGGAGCGTTCTGTTCAGTTACGTTTTATCCTTATTGACAATGAATGGGGACAAAACGGAAGCGTTTATTTCCGGTATTGAGACCCTATGACAGAACTCAACACCGGAAAATATTAACGCTAGTGTGAAAGTAACCTCATCTGCTATTATAAAGGCAGATATGGGAAGGTGGGAGAAGTGGAGCCTTATGTGTAGCTGCTTTGCTGAAATTCAATTCGTTATGAAGTACTTCATCGTGAATCACTATCCATTGTATGTAGCTGGCATAAGGACAGGGAACCACGATGGCTCCGTCCCCCTTCTTTGAACCCCTCAGATACTGTGTTCAACGCTGATCGTGGCATTTGAGAGGCATATTAAGGCATTTCAGGGGTTAAAAAAAAAAAAGTACATACTCGCCTCATCCATTTGATCGGAGAGGCTGTCACGGTCTTCTTAATTGAAGAAAACACGCCAAATATCGCACATGCTAACACTGTTATTACACAGAGCGGATGCGGTGATGTTATCATTGTCAACGCACCCAAGATTTGGACCTATGGGCAGATAACCTATTCTCACCCCTGTCCCATGCAGCTGAGTAGCGGAGGTGGAGCGAGTGCCCTCAAACATAAGCTAAGCTATGGGCTGATAACGTGCTATTATTCCACCACACAGTGTAGGGGAAGAAAACCATCAACAAAAATACCATTACATACACTGGGGCAGACTACGCCATCATATGACCACAGCATCTGAGGGGTTAAATGTCCGCAATTGGCATTACTGCCAATTGCGGACATCAGCCGTGGGTGTCTGCTGTAGGAATCAGCAGGCTACCCGTGGCTATAGCGCCCGCTCTGATACATCATTTTTTCCAGACATAACATAGGTAAAACCAGACATTCAAAAGGTCAGTCTGTCTGGTTTTGGTGGTAAACAAGTCTGGCTTTTTCCCCTCCAAAACATGTTCTTCTTACCAGCTTCTTATTAGCTAGAAAGTCCCAAAAGTCTGTGTTCAACCCTTTCCACAGTGCTGTGCAAATCAACAGACTATATATCACAACATACATATAAAATGCAGTTACACAGTATTAACCCTTTCACCCCCTGGAGGATTTTTTTTTTGTTTTTGTTTTGCGCTCCCTGCCTTCACAGAGCCATAACTTTTTTAAATTTTTCTGTTCACATAGCTGTATGAGGGCTTGTTTTTTGCGGGACAAGTTGTACTTTTCAACGCCACCATTTAATATTGCATATGGTGTAGTGGGTAGCAGGAAAAAAATTCCAAATTGAGTGAAATTTAAAAAAAAAAAAAGCAATTCCGCCACAGTTTTATGGTTTTTTTTATTTACAACGTTCGATGTGCAATAAAACTGGCCAGTTAGTTTCATTCTACTTTCAGTATGAATCCAGCAATACCTAATATGTATAGTTTTTCTTGTGCTTTGATAGTGATAAAATAATTCTAAAGTTAGAAAAAAAAAATTTTTTTCGTTGTCATATTTTGACCCCTATAACTTTTTGGAATTTGTGTACTGAGCTGTATGGGGGCTTATTTTTTGCGGGGCGCTCTGAACTTTTCATCACTACTATTCTGGGGTGTGTATGACTTTTTGATCACGTTTTATTTACATTTTTTTGGGGAAAAAATGGCCATTTTGAAGCTTTTTTCCGTTTCGCTGTTTTCCGTATGGGAAAGAAATTTTTATATCTTTATAGTATGGGCGTTTTCACACATGGCGATACCCATGATGTGTATTTTTTTTTTTTTAGTTCTTTTATTTTTATTTTGGGGAAAGGGGGGGGGTTTGAATTTTGATGTTTTTTAACTTTAATTATTCTACACTTTTTTATAGTTCCCATAGGGTGTTTCACACGCTCGGATGCCGTGGTAAGGATGGACCACAGCATCCGAGGGGTTAAATGTCTGCAATTGGCATTACTGCCGATTGCGGACATCAGCCGCGGGTGTCTGCTGTAGGAATCAGCAGGCCACCCGTGGCTATGGCGTCCGCTCTGCTCGGGAGCGGGCGCCATCTTTAAAGACCCGCCCAGCGCCGTACTGTTACGTAAAGGGGTAGGCGTGAAGGGGTTAAACAGTATAAGGCTCCATTCACGCGTCCGGTTTTTCTTTCCTGATTCGAACCTGATCCTGCTCTGGATCCATTCATTTCAATGGGTCCTGAAAAAATCAGGATCGAATCAGGAAAGAAAAACAGGACGTGTGAATGGAGTCTAAGCCAATGCAAGTGAAATATAGTGGTTTTACATAGTCTACCCATCACCTGCAGCATGGTGCACCCCCTGAAAACTCTAAGCTCTGCTAGTGCAATAGGCACCAGGTACTAGTTACCCTTTACCTCCCAGGACCATCAAAAATATCCTCACCTAGACATCTACCTCCATTGTATCTGTATGATCATTTTGCCGATTAAAAAAAAATATATATATACAGTGGAGGAAATAAGTATTTGATCCCCCACTGACTTTTAAAGTTTTAATACTAAAAAATAAATGAAACGTCTCACAATTTTATGCCAGCTTTATTTTAACAGTGCCACATAGAATATCAAAAGAAAAACTGAGAAAATTACATGAAATGAGAAATAAAAAATAATTTGCATTTCTTTGAGGGAAATAAGTATTTGATCCCCTAGTAAAACCATGACTAATGTTGGCTCCCACAGACCACTGACACCCCCTAATCACAGTGAAGTAGTTACCTGGATGAGAGACACCTGTCCCAAATTGTCACCTGTATAAAAGGCCACCTGCCAACAGTCTCAGTGACACTCCAACATCTCCACCATGGGCAAGACTAAGGAGCTGTCTAAAGATGTCAGGGACAAAATTGTTGACCTACACAAGCCTGGAATGGGCTACAAAGCCATAAGTAAGAAGCTGAATGAGAAGGTGACAACTGTTGGTGCAATTATTCGGAAGTGGAAGAAGTACAACATTACTGTCAATCGACCCAGGCCTGGAGCTCCATGCAAGATATCACCTCGTGGAGTCTCATTGATCATGAGAAAGGCTAAAAATCAGCCAAGAACTACATGGGAGGAGCTGAGTAATGATCTCAAGGCAGCTGGGACCACAGTCTCCAAAAAAACCATTGGTAATACACTGAGACGTAATGGTTTAAAATCCTGCAGTGCACGCAAGGTTCCTCTGCTCAAGAAGGCTCACGTCCAGGCCCGCCTCAAGTTTGCCAATGAACATATTAATGACTCCGAGAGAGACTGGGAGAAGGTGCTGTGGTCAGATGAGACCAAAATTGAGCTCTTTGGCCTCAACCCAACTCGACGTGTTTGGAGGAAGAAAAATACAGAATATGACCCTAAGAATACCATCCCCACCGTCAAGCATGGTGGTGGAAGTATTATGTTTTGGGGGTGTTTTTCTTCTAAGGGCACAGGCCAACTTCACCGCATTGACGGGAAGATGAATGGGGCCATGTATCGCAAAATCCTGGGTGACAACCTCCTTGCCTCCACCAGGGCACTGAAAATGGGTCATGGATGGGTCTTTCAGCACGACAACGACCCAAAACATACAGCCAAGGAAACAAAGGAGTGGCTCCATAAGAAGCATATCAAGGTCATGAAATAGCCTAACCAGTCTCCTGACCTCAATCCCATCGAAAATCTATGGAGAGAGCTGAAGCTTCGTGTTTCCAAATGCATGCCTAAAAACCTTAAGGATATGGAGATGATTTGCAGAGAGGAGTGGGAAAAAATTACTCCTGAATAGAGATGAGCGAGCACTAAAATGCTCGGGTGCTCGTTATTCGAGTCGAACTTTTCCCGATGCTCGGGTGCTTGTTTCGAATAACGAACCCCATTGAAGTCAATGGGAGACTCGAGCATTTTTGCAGGGGACCAAGGCTCTGCCTAGGGAAGGCTGGGTGAAAACCTGGAAACCTCAGAAAATGATGGAAACACCACGGAAATGGACAGAAAACAGCAGGGGCAGCATGCATGGATGCCTCTGAGGCTGCCTAATCCCACCATTACCCCAAATTCTCCTAGTGGGGCATGTGTGGTATCGATTCATCTCAGTTTAATACCGTATACGTCCCCTATCTTGGGACCCTATATTTCATGGATTTTTCGACCACGGAAAAGGAAAAAGAGCTTGCTCTGGCCAGGGGAGTGTCTTTTCTACTGCAGCTAAGCGGACGTGTCCATGCTCTGCCTATCACAGGTCAGGAGCCAATTAAAAGAAGAACCAAAAAAAACATCAGTACAATATCTAATACGTCCCCTATCCGGGGAAA
>ONZH01019698.1:0-29294 GCA_900303285.1 Rhinella marina | reverse complement strand
GCGATTCCGTTGGAGCCCCGGACCGCCCACCTAATTAATATTCACTTCACTGAGTGAGTCAGTGAAGCTCCGGCGCGGCACTTGATGTACTGCGCCTGCGCAGCCCCGGACCGCACACCTAATTAATATTCACTTGAGTGAGTCAGTGAAGCTCCGGCGGCGGCTGTAATCCCGCACAGGCGCAGTACATCAAGTGCCGCGCCGGAGCTTCACTGACTCACTCAGTGAAGTGAATATTAATTAGGTGTGCGGTCCGGGGCTGCGCAGGCGCAGTACATCAAGTGCCGCGCCAGAGCTTCACTGACTCACTCAGTGAAGTGAATATTAATTAGGTGGGCGGTCCGGGGCTCCAACGGAATCGCCGAGCCGGGGCTCCAGCAACGATGGTCAACTCCCCTTGGGCTCCTTAATGTAAGTGATTGACAGTTGATAAAAAACGATTTTTACACCTCAAATCTTCATCTGTGCCCTATAACAATAACCATTTGGAGATCCTTATGATGAGATAAATCCGGTGGTATAAATAACTTAATATGGAAAATGGTGGTGACAGAATCCCTTTAACTGAGAGAAAAAACATATTTTCTAGACTGCAGCTATTGTACCGCACACGACAGAATTTTTTACTGCACTGTAGTATATATAACTGAAAGAAAAAACGTATTTTCTAGACTCCGGTTACTGTACCACACACGACAGAATTTTTCACTGCACTGTAGTATATATAACTGAGATAAAAAACGTATTTTCAGACTGTGGCTACTGTACCGCACAAGACATAATTTTTCACTGCACTGCAGCATATATAACTGAGAGAAAAAACGTATTTTCTAGACTCCGGCTACTGTACCGCACACGACAGAATTGTTCACTGCACTGTAGTATATATAACTGAGAGAAAAAAACATACTCTTTAGACTGCGGCTAATGTACAGCACACTACAGAATTGTTCACTGCACTGTAGTATAAATAACTTAGAGAAAAAACGTACTGTTTAGAATGCGGCTACTGTACAGCACACTACAGAATTGTTCACTGCACTGTAGTATATATAACTGAGAGAAAAAACGTACTCTTTGGACTGCGGCTACTGTACAGCACCCTACAGAATTGTTTACTGCACTGTAGTATATATAACTGAGAGAAAAAGCGTATTCCCTAGACCGCACTACAGATCCCAGCAAGCCAAGATACAGCAGCAGTAAAAATGAGTACTGAGAGAATTTTGGGCAATTTCTTTGGGGTCTGTGTGGACGACGTGCTGTCCCCTTTCTGCCACCTGTCGCTGTGCACAGTGTGCAGCCAAGATGGCATTAGCTGCACTACAAGTCCCAGCTAGCAGCCAGTAGGAGACCAAAAAAAGGTGCTTGCAGCCCTTAGAAGGGCTGTTGGGTTCTTTGAGGATGATTCCTGCCTAACCAAAATCTAAATTGAGGCCCTAACACTCTCCCTGACAGACAGCAGCTCTATTCCTAATCTCATCCAGGCGGCGTCTGAGGTTAGCAGCGCGGGACCAGATTCTTATATTTCCAGGTCAACTGATCTGGCCAGCCAATCCCTGCTATCGACTTGTAGGGGTTCCTCGTGATGCTAGGAGGTACCAAAGACTCTCCTGCATGTTGATTGGCTGAGAAAAAGGTGCCTAACATGCAGGAAGATGCCATTTCCCTGAGTATCGCGAGATGCTCGCCAGAGTATCGAGCATGTACCAGTAACCTAATGTTCTATAACGTTTGCGCATTCAGAATATTGGACATTCGGTGAAATTTTTCTGATCATACAGTTAATAAAAATCTTCACTACTGTAGTTGAGACCAAGTTGCATATATACTATACAATATGCGCAAGGTGAGCAAAAAGGGATGGGGAAGTGGGCGTGCTGCTGATGAAACTGTGCCTGCTGGCAGAGCCCAAGAAACAAAGTCATCCAAAACTCCTAGCTTCATGTCACAGTTTGCAGGGCGGTGAAATACACAACTCTTGTCGTCACACCAGTGCGAGCAGATAGTCGGTTGGATTTAAGCTGATAATGCTTCCAGTCGGTTCAGCACCACCCCCTCTTCCACAAAGTCCAGTCTCAAACTGGTGCTTCAAAGGCCTCCACTAATTCAGGGATGCAGGTACCAACATGCATGCCGAGTCCACTCGGCTTTATAGTTACACTAATTAAAATCAGCCTATGGGGCAGACGGGCTAGTCAGGAGTGCATGACCAAATGGAGTAGCCACACCTCCAGTACAAACTTACAAAGAAAAAAAGGGGTATTTCACTCAGTAAATCCCAGTGCGTAGGTGCACGTTGCTATGGCTAAATGCATAAGGAAAGGAATATACATTCAATTCAACGGCACACTGCTAACCAGATAAAAATGCACAAAATGCCGTAGTGATATGAGGTATTCTGAAGCTAATGCTATGCTTGATTAGTAATTTGGAGATTCTTGGCAACTATATTTTGTACAAAATTATCTGAGCCCGTCCACCAAATCGTCAAGGTGATCTCTGTTGGACGGGAACCTAACACTATTTCCTACCTGTTATGTGCCAACCTTGGCTTCCGTATAATCAGGGGGTGTTGGTTCCACATGCATGCTGGATCCACTCTGCCTTTTGCCATTTCTGGTGCTTCAAAGGCCTTCACTAACCAACACCCCCTGATTATACTTTGCCCAAGGAGGGAATTAAACTATAGGAATAGGATTTGGGTAGGTCGAAAGATTGTTTCTGTTTCTAAAAGACCAAAGTCCATTGTGAAATTAGTCTATTTTTTTTTTTTTGGGTGGCAAAAAAACCCCCCAGTGTGCCCTGTCAGTAACACTAGGTTCACAGCGTACTACAACCGTTCAAAAGTCTATGTAGCTAACATCTGTTGTTACATTTAATACCGTTAGTTTAGGCCGCAGTTCCTCATTTGCATCTGCAGTTTAATTTGTCCAAAGAGGGAATTAAAATATAGGGATAGGATTTGGGTAGGTAGAAAGATTGTTTCTGTTCCAAAAAGACCAAAGTCTATTGTGAAATACGTCTGCTTTTTTTTTGGGGGTGGCAAAAAAAACCCAAGTGTGCCCTGTCAGTAACGCTAGGTTCACAGCGTATTACAACCGTTCAAAAGTCTATGTAGCTCACATCCGTTGTTACATTTAATACTGTCAATTTAGGCCGCAGTTCCTCATTTGCGGCTGCTCTATAATGTTTGCACATTCAGAATATTGAACATTCGGTGAAATTTTTCTGATCATACAGTTAATAAAAATCTGCACTACTGTAGTTGTGACCAAGTTGCATATATACTATACAATATGCGCAAGACGAGCAGAAAGGGACGGGGAAGTGGGCGTGCTGCTGATGGTGAACGCAGAGGCGAAGGCTCAGGGCGCGGTGAAACTGCATGCTGGCAGAGCCCAAGAAACAAAGTCATCCAAAACTCCTAGCATCATGTCACAGTTTGCAGGGCGGTGCAAGACACAACTTTTGTCGCCACACCAGTGCAAGCAGGTAGTCGGTTGGATTTCAGCTGATAATGCTTCCAGTCGGTTCAGCACCACCCCCTCTTCCACAAAGTCCAGTCTCAGTAGCCAAGAGTCTGGGCAACCGCATCCTCGCCCTGATCCTCCTTCCTCCCACTATGCAGAATCTGGGCAAAGAAGAGATCCCACATTGGGATGTCTGCAGGTCACACCACTGTCCAAGACGCAGGCCCAGATGCCTCCTGCCCTGCACCTGGACCTTCGCAGGAACCATCAGCCAGCATGTCCACTTCAATGTCCCAGCGCAGCGTTCAAATGTCCCTACCCTAGGCATTTGAACACAAGCGCAAATGCCCTGCCACCCACCCACAGGCCATAGCTCTAAACGCGCAACTTTCCAAGTTGCTGGCCCTGGAAATGTTGCCGTTTAGGCTGGTGGACACCAAGGCCTTTCGCAGCCTGATGGTGGCGGCTGTCCCTCATTACGCAGTCCCCAGCCGCCACTATTTCTCCCGGTGTGCTGTCCCTGCCTTACACCAGCATATGTCCAGAAACATAACTGACCCTGACCAACGCAGTTACTGGCAAGGTCCACTTAACAACTGACACATGTGGCCAGGGACGCTACGTTTCCCTGACGGCACAGTGGGTGAACAGTGTAGAGGCTGGGAGCGAGTCATACCCAGGGATGGCACAGGTGCTACCCACGCCGAGAATTGCGGGCCCTACTTCCATCCGGCTTTCCGCTGCCACCTATAGTACCGGCTGCAACCCCTTTTTCTCTTCCTCCACCTCCTCCTCTACTTCTTCCCATGCAGAATTGCCATCTTGCAGCACCACTCAGACTTCTGTCAGTAGCTGGAAGCAGTGTAGCACAGCAGTCGGTAAGCGGCAACAGGCCGTGCTGAAGCTTACTTGCCTGGATGACAAACAGCACACCGCCGCAGAGCTGTGGCTTGGCAGTCAACCTACAGCCAGGCATGGTTGTATCCGATAACAGCCGCAACTTGGCAGCGGCTTTGGAGCTGGCCAACTTCCACACATACCATGCCTGGCCCATGTATTCAACTTAATTGTTCAGCGGTTTCTGAAAACCTACCCCAATTTGCCTCAGCTACTGGTGAAGGTGCGTTGTCTGTGTGCCCATTTCCACAAGTCACAAACAGCTTCAGCCGGCCTGGCAACGCTGCAGCAGCGCTTGCGGTTGTCGGCTCACCGACTGCTGTGCGACCTGAGCACACGATGGAATTCCACCTTCCACATGTTGAGCAGGCTTTGTGAGCAGCAGAGAGCAGTAGTAGAATACCAGCTGCAACATGGTCGGCGCGAGTGGGCATTGTTGTCTGACCTCTGTGAGATGTTGCGCAACTTTGCTGAATCTACACAGATGGTGAGCGGCGATAATGCAATTATCAGCGTAACCATCCCACTTCTGTGTCTACAAAAAAGCTCGCTGCTCACAATAAAAGCCGATGCTTTGTGTGTGGATGAGGTGGAAATGGGGGAAGACCTTACACAGGGTGATAGCCAGACCACCCTTGATTCGTCTTCTCAGCGCCAATTGGAGGAGGAGCAGGAGACGGTTGCCACCGCTACACAGTGTAGCTATACCACGTTTACACCATCTCAGCATGGATGGGCCGAAGAGGAGTAAGAGGACGAGGAGGATATTGAGAGTCATGCTCCTGGTGGGGAGAGCGAAGCCTTGTCTGTTGGGACTCTGGCACACATGGCTGACTTCATGCTATGCTGCCTTTCCCGTGACCCTCGCGTTATATGCATATTAGGCAATACGGATTACTGGTTGTTCACCCTTCTCGACCCCCGCTACAAAGAGAACTTCCCATATCTCATTCTTGGGGTGGAGAAGACAAGTACAATGTTGCAATACCAGAAGGCCCTTGTGGAAAAATTGCTCCACAAATTTCCATCTGACAACACTGGCGGCAGAGTATGTAGTTCCTTGGCAACCCAAGGAGGGGAGACGAGGGGAGCACACAGCAGTTCCAACAAAGGCAGGGAGACACTCTCCAAGGCCTGGGACAGTTTTATGATACCCCGCCAACACCCTCACTCTGATGAGCGGCCTAGTGTGACACGGACAAAAAAGTTTTGGAAGATGGTAAAGGAGTACGTAGCTGACCGTGTCAACGTCCTCAGCGATCCCTCTGTGCCGTATAATTATT
Source organism: Rhinella marina (assembly GCA_900303285.1). Taxonomy (NCBI): domain Eukaryota; kingdom Metazoa; phylum Chordata; class Amphibia; order Anura; family Bufonidae; genus Rhinella; species Rhinella marina. Next base: position 23,641 of record ONZH01019698.1, on the reverse strand, counting down.
GGGTGTCTAAGCTGGACACGTGGCACTGCCCTGCCGCCAGTGTTTTGTCTGAGTGGGTATTTTGTGCCACTGGGGGCATAATTACTGATAAGCACATCCGCCTGTCAACTGACAATGCTGACAGGTTGACGCTTATCAAAATGAACAAGGCCTGGATTACCCCTGACTTCTCTACTCCACCAGAGGAAAGCGGCTTAACATGAAGGAACCTTAAATCTGGCTTTTAGGGTGTATTGAATAAACTGTATAATCATGTACTCCTTCCTCTTCTCGTCCTCTTCCTCCTCTTCCTCAATCATATGAAACTGCTTATTAGGCTGCCCTCAAAGTCCACCAGCTGGGCCTGCACCCTAATTTTTTAGCCGGTCAGCTCACCAGCTGGGCCTGCAACATAATTTTTTGGCCTGTCAGCTCACCAGCAGGCCCTCAACCATAATGTTTTACATGCTCAGCTCACCAGCTGGGCCTGCACCCTTATTTTTTAGCCGGTCAGCTCACCAGCTGGGCCTGCAACATAATTTTTTCGCCTGTCAGCTCACCAGCAGTCCCTCAACCATAATGTTTTACACGCTCAGCTCTGCTACATGTCACTTCTAATGTTTCAGACGTTCAGCTAAGGGGCATATCAAAAATTATTTTTAACACGCTCAGCTCTGCTACATGTCACTTCTAATGTTTCAGACGTTCAGCTAAGCGGCATGTCAAAAATAATTTTTAACACGCTCAGCTCAGCTACATGTCACTTCTAATGTTTCAGATGTTCAGCTAAGCGGCATGTCAAAAATAATTTTCAACACGCTCAGCTCTGCTACGTGTCACTTCTAATGTCGGTCAGCTCGGCAGCAGAGTGTCACTCTTAAACTTTTAGGATGGTCTGCGCAGCAGCAGCATGTCAACCCTATTGTTTTTGAGTGTCAGCAGCAGGCCATCAATGATCATTTTTCACGGGGGGTCTGATGCCCTCCTTTATGTGTAATAAAGTGTGTTTTGGAGTGCCTGATCCTTGTAATTTTTGGCAGCCCTTTCCTTTAGTGCATAGGCTTTATAAGTGTCGGAGTCCCACAATTATACCACAATGTGAATGAGGCCCTCCTTTATATGATATACCGGTTGTATGGGAGTGCCTCATACGTGTAATTTTTGGCACCACTTGCGCTTAACGTACAAGTAAATCTATGTTTCCCAACAATATTTCCTGTAAAATTGATGTTATCTTGGATTTTTGGGGGGTATTTTTGTCATTCCGTAAAAGTGGCGTAATAGTCGGCCATCATCATTAATAGCAGCAACTTCGGTGTCCAAGATGCATCCAGACATCCTTCCCATGCTGTTCCCTAACCATTTCTGTGGTGTTTCCACCATTTTCTGACGTTTCCCTATGGACCAGACACCCTCCCCTCTGCAGAGCCTGGTCTTCTCCCATTTACTTCCATTATACTCGGGTGCCGGGTACATCTGCAGTAGTACAGTATGAAATCTGATGGGCAAGGAAGCAAATATGGAGATGTGTAACTGGAGGCTGGACAACACAGTACTTCAATTGCAAACTGGGACAATGCCCGGCCAATGGTCCAATCTGCAGACAGAAGTCCCTTTCAGCTCTCTATATGAGAGTACAAAGCAGGGCTGGCTGTTTCAGATGTAATGGTGACTAGGTATCCTATATTGATCAGTTGCCTAAAAGCTGTGGAATCCACTGGGTGGCACAGCAGCAACAACATTGCCAGCAACTTGGCCAGGTAGGTTAAAGAGGACCTTTCACGGTTTTGAATTACTGTAGATAAATACCTCTTGTCCCGGGTGACCCCCGCTGATGCTGCCACTCTGCCTAGTTTTTTAAAATACAGCTCCTACTCCCCGCTGTGCCCGCCTGTAGTTTTCGCGCTCAGTATGTAAATACTGAGCATCGGTACAGGGAGGAGGAGACGCCGGCATTTCTCAATGGGCGTCTCCTTCTCCCTGGCTGTGCCGCGATCCAATCACAGCGGAGAGCGTCACAGCCAGGGAGAAAAAAAAACCTCACCTTCTCCCTGGCTGTGACGCTCTCCGCTGTGATTGGATCGCGGCACAGCCAGGGAGAAGGAGACGCCCATTGAGAAATGCCGGCGTCTCCTCCCTGTACCAATGCGCAAAAACTACAGGCGGGCACAGCGGGGAGTAGGAGCTGTATTTTAAAAAACTAGGCAGAGTGGCAGCATCAGCGGGGGGTACAAGAGGTATTTATCTACAGTAATTCAAATACGTGAAAGGTCCTCTTTAAGTTTGCACATAAGTGGATTATGAAGCACACCATAGTTGCACCATAATTTGCAACTTTTGAACCTTTTCAACACCTTTCTGAAATGAAAAGGAAAGTGGTGGGTGTTACTGTGGCCTGTCAGATTTACCATAACTAGTGCTGATAACTGATGTAAGTTATAACTCAAGTCTACTGTATGCCAGCCTCTGATTTAAGTTTCTGGAGCATGGAGTGCAAGAGATGCACCTAATTTATTCAGAGAAACGTCTGAATAAATTAAACACACCTTACTCGGTCGAACCGGGGAAGAAGAATGGCCAGCACCAGTCTTGGTCTTGATAAATGTGTTTTGCAGCATCAGAATACCTTGTTATTCAGCAGTTAAGATGTGTATAATGATGTTCTGCAGCAGTAGAGGTCTGTGTTATGTTCTATAGAGGCTGTGGTGTATATTATCATGTTATACAGCCATGAGCGGATTGGCCATAGACCTTACAGGGAAATTTCCCGGTGGGCCGATGCCCAGAGAGGCTGCCTGGGCCTCCTCACAGCCGGCCAGTGGAAGTTTTTGAGGATGTATTTTGTGCAGCGGGCAGTATTTTGTGATGGACTGTGGTATTTGGCTCTGTTGGGTGGTATAATGTGCCACAATATGGTATTGCTGGCCCTGCCTTCCATCAATTTGCACCCAACTACAAAACGGGGAGACTTTTAGTATTTTTTCCAGGGCCACTTTAAGTTCCCAGTCCGCCCCTGTATACAGTAGATGAGGTGTGTGTCATAATGTTCTGCAGCAGCTGAGGTGTGTGTTATGTTCTGTAGCAGCTGAGGTGTGTATTATCATGTTCTTCAGCATGTCAAGTTTATATTAAGAGGTTCTGCAGCAGCTGTGGTAAATTTTATCATGTTCTGCAGCAGCTGAGGTGTGCATTATCATGTTCTAGGAAAGGAAAATACATACAATGCAACGGCACACTGCTAACCAGATAAAGCACAAAATGCCATAGAGATATGAAATACTCTGGAGCTAGTGCTATGCTTGTTTGGTAAATTAGAGATTCTTGGCAAATATATTTTGTACAAAATTATCTGAGCCCGTCCACCAAATCGTCAAGGTGATGACGATGCTCTGTAGAACAGGAACCTAACATTATTTCCTACCTGTTATGTGCCAACCTTGGCTTCCATATAATCAGGGGGTGTTTGGTTCCACATGCATGCTGGGTCCCTTCTGCCTTTTGCTATTTATAGTGCTTCAAAGGCCTCCACTAATACAGGGATGCAGGTACCAAGCATGCATGCCGAGTCCACTTGGCTTTATAGTTACACTAATTAAAATCAGCCTATGGGGCAGACGGGGCTAGTCAGGAGTGCATGACCAAATGGAGTAGCCACACCTCCAGTACAAACTTACAAAAAAAAAAAAGGGGATTTCAGTCAGCACATCCCAGTGTGCAGGTTCACGTTGCTATGGCTGATTGCCAGGTGTACGTCAGCCATAGCAACGTACACCTGCGCACTGGGATGTGCTGACTGAAATCCCCTTTTTTCATTATCATGTTCTGCAGATGCTTAGGTGTGTATTATGAGGTTCTGCAGAAGCTGATTTTGCCTCAATGTAAAATATGTAACAGTTGCCCAAGGTAATATATGTCATTTAAAAAGGGCCGGCCTTAGGGTAGATGGCGCCCTGTGCGAAACTATCTCTCGGCGCCCCCCCCCCCCCTTAGTGACAGTACTAACGTCATACAGTATAGAGCTATAAATAGAGTGTAGAGATATATAGAGTGATATAGGTAGGTAGAGTAGGACAGTATATATATATATATGTATGTATTTATAGCTCTCTATACTGTCCTATATCACACTATATATCTCTGCACTGTATTTATAGCTTTCTATATTGAAATGTAGCCTAATACAGCGCACATACCTCTTACATCCAGTGACGTCTCCTCTCATGTAGATCTTCTCTTTCCTCATCTTCTCCTTTCAGACCAGACGCCATTTTTCAGCCATTTCTCATCTCTGCAGTTAGACAGAAAAAAAATCTTAGTTTACACAGTGTCCTAAAATAACTGCGCCCAGCAAATAGTGTCCTGTAATAGTGTAAACATAACGCTCCCTAGAAATAACTGCGCTGATACTGTGCCAGGGTGCCCCCACAGTAATAGTGCCCCCCACAGTAATAGTGCCCCCCACAGTAATAGTGCCCCCCACAGTAATAGTGCCCCCCACAGTAATAGTGCCCCCAAAGTCCCAACTAATAATTCTCTGCCAGAGTGCACTTGTTAGTAATAGTGCGCCCAACAGTACTAATGTCCCCACTGTGCCCCAGAAGTAATAATGCTTCCAATGTGCCAGTAAGAAGTGCCCCCCATTGATTCCCCCCCAAAATCATGTGCCAGTAAAAAGTGTCCCACCCCCATAGATGCCCCCCAAATTATGTGCCAGTAAGAAATGCCTCAGTGCCCCCATGTGCCAGTAAAAAATGCCCCAGTGCCAGTAAAAATGCCCCAGTGCCCCCATGTGCCAGTAAAATGCTCCCATGTGCCAATAAAAATGCCCCCAGTGCCAGTAAAAATGCCCCCAGTGCCCCCATGTGCCAGTAAAAATGCCCACAATACCCCCATGTGCCAGTAAAATGCCACTATGTGCCAGTAAAAATGCCCCCAGTGCCCCTTGTGCCAGTAAAAATGCCCTCAGTGCCAGTAAAATGCCCCCAGTGCCCCCATGTGCCAGTAAAATGCCCCCATTTGCCAGTAAAATGCCCCCATGTGCCCCATTTGCCAGTAAAAATGCCCCCAGTGCCAGTAAAATGCTCCCATGTGCCAATAAAAATGCCCCCAGTGCCCCCTTGTGCCAGTAAAATGCCCCCAGTGCCAGTAAAATGCCCCCATGTGCCAGTAAGAAATGCCCCAGTGCCCCCATGTGCCAGTAAAAATGCCCCCAGTGCCAGTAAAATGCCCCCAGTGCCAGTAAAAATGCCCCCAGTGCCCCCATGTGCCAGTAAAATGCTCCCATGTGCCAATAAAAATGCCCCCAGTGCCCCCTTGTGCCAGTAAAAATACCCCTAGTGCCAGTAAAATGCCCCCATGTGCCAGTAAAAATGCCCACAATACCCCTATGTGCCAGTAAAATGCCACTATGTGCCAGTAAAAATGCCCCCAGTGCCCCTTGTGCCAGTAAAAATGCCCCCAGTGCCAGTAAAATGCCCCAGTGCCCCATTTGCCAGTAAAAATGCCCCCAGTGCCAATACAAATGCCCCCAGTGCCCCCTTGTGCCAGTAAAAATGCCCCCAGTGCCCCCTTGTGCCAGTAAAATGCCCCCAGTGCTCCCATGTGCCAGTAAAAATGCCCCCAGTGCCAGTAAAATGCTCCCATGTGCCAATAAAAATGCCCCCAGTGCCCCCTTGTGCCAGTAAAAATGCCCCCAGTGCCCCCTTGTGCCAGTAAAATGCCCCCAGTGCCCCCATGTGCCAGTAAAAATGCCCCCAGTGCCCCCTTGTGCCAGTAAAAATGCCCCCAGTGCCCCCTTGTGCCAGTAAAAATTCCCCCAGTGCCAGTAAAATGCCCCCAGTGCCCCCATGTGCCAGTAAAATGCCCCCATGTGCCAATAAAAATGCCCCCAGTGTCCCCTTGTGCCAGTAAAAATGCCCCCAGTGCCCCCTTGTGCCAGTAAAATGCCCCCAGTGCCCCCATGTGCCAGTAAAAATGCCCCCAGTGCCCCCTTGTGCCAGTAAAAATGCCCCCAGTGCCCCCTTGTGCCAGTAAAAATGCCCCCAGTGCCCCCTTGTGCCAGTAAAAATGCCCCCAGTGCCAGTAAAATGCCCCCAGTGCCCCCATGTGCCAGTACAATGCCCCCATGTGCCAATAAAAATGCCCCCAGTGCCCCCTTGTTCCAGTAAAAATGCCCCCAGTGCCAGTAAAATGCCCCCATGTGCCAGTAACAATGCCCACAATACCCCCATGTGCCAGTAAAAATGCCCCCAGTGCCCCCTTGTGCCAGTAAAAATGCCCCCAGTACCCCCATGTGCCAGTAAAAATGCCCCCAGTGCCCCCTTGTGCCAGTAAAAATGCCCCCAGTGCCCCCTTGTGCCAATAAAAATGCCCCCATAAAAAAATAAACACTTACTTACCTCCAGCAGCGATGCGATGCAGGCCTCTTCCGGCCTGTGTCCAGCGCTGTACGGCTCGGGTGGCGCGATGACGTCATCGCGTCGCCTGAGCTGGCCCCTGATAGGCTGCAGGCCTAGGGCCTGCAGCCTATCAGAGGAACGGGCAGGGGAGACGCCTCTCCCTCCCCTGCCCCGCATTTCCAAAGACAGACTATGGAGATGAGCGCTTCCACAATGGAAGCGCTCATCTCCCTCTGCCCCACCGCCGCACTTGCAGGGCACGGCCGGGCCATTAAGGGGGCGCTCTGGCAGGGCGCCCCCTTAACTGGCCGGGAGTGAAGCGCCCTGTGCAACCGCACAGGTCGCACACCCCTAAGGCCGGCCCTGCATTTATAATACTGGTGTCATGGCCTCCAGCAATAGATCAGCCCCTATGTCTCCAGCCATAGATCAGTCCCCATGCCTTAGATTACATAAAATAAAAAAAAAAACATCAACTTTCCTCTACTGCTCCAGACACTGCCGTTCCTCGCTTCCAGTGCTCTCTCCTCTTCCTGCTGTTGTCTGTGCTGTGACCTGACGCTGTACACAGCCACAGCACAGCTGACGGCAGAGGACCAGGAAGCGGTGAGTACAGAACCCAGGGAGCACTGCATTCACCACTTTCCGGTCCACCGGTACTAATGATCTCTTCCACAAGTGCCTGCAAGTGCCATTAAATTGGCATCCAGTCATCCACCATACATCTTCATTTGGTGCCAGAAACTGCACTTTGTCCAAACCTGACCTGTCAGCAGCATCACCAGTCCAGACCGTAGTCCAATGCTGTAAAGATCTGCCCCAGGCCATGACTGCATGTAATCTAAGGGGTTCTATAGGTGGCATATAAGAGTATAGCTGCAGCATAGTTCATAAACTGGCTAATAGGATTGCAGACACAGTTCCTGAGGAAACATAAAAAGACTGCAGTAATTCATGATGGCGGGTCATGGGAAGTGGGTGGTAAGCAAAGAGTAGGAGGGAAAAAGGACAAACCTACAGTAGTTCCCCACTGCAGGTAAACTCTGACTTCTTTACATACATTAATATAAATTTTGGTTTTTGGATTATATATTCATTTTCTTAACCCACTTGATGAAGCTTGACATAAAGCTAAACATTTTGCCAAAATTACTTCCAAATTACACTATTTGACCCCATAATGACAGTCTGAAACGGAAGCCCTCCCAGTTGCACAGTTGCAAATTTATGAACAGTCTTAAAATATTTTGATGTATAAGATATTCAACAACTGTGAACAACTGTGTTCACACAATATGTGTGAGCCTGAACTGTAAATTATGGGTTCGTACTGAACATCGAGGGTTCGAGCACCTGAACATGGACTTTGTCATGGAAGTCTGTGTTTGGGTTTGGTGTTTGGATGCTGAATAAAGTTTGTTGAAAGGCTGCAGCGCTCTGGGTGCAGTCTAAAATAAGGCTCTGCACACGTGACAAAGGATTACTATTATTCGTCTGTATATTGTGGCAGTGGAGCTGCCAGAGGGTCATAATGCCAGTTGGCACAACTTATCACCCACCAATATTACCCACACCACTGTATTGTTAAACAGCCCGGGCTGGATCACAAAGACAAGAGTGCTGAGAGACGATACCACGACTTGCAGATCACGTGGCAAGAGGAGCATCACGTGGGACGCCGAAGCTTCGGACTAGAGAACGCAGCAGACACCAGAAAACTCACACAGATGGCCCTTTGAAGCTCGCTCCTTTAACATTTACAAGAAAGGAGACTGCAGGAGATAGTGATGTATATTGTTACCCCCATAATACACCTTGTGGGACACCACTTTAGGTGTATTGAAAGAACGAGTCACCCGAATTGTAAGTAGGGGATCCCCCCAATTCAGTTCTATGCAAGTTTAAATCAGCTCTGATGTGAACCTACAGTTTGGGTATATATCAAGGGTATATGACATATGCATTGAGAGGACATTGTATTTAACAAGTACTGGCGGCAGAGAGCCCACGGAGTGGTATTGATACACACACACTCATTGAACAGTGGATGTCTTTTGCAGTGGATTATGTTTACAGCATTACATATGGGGACACTGTGATTACCACCTATAACGTTTATTTATATTTATACTTAAGCTTGTATTCCTTGGATAAAATGCGATGTGCAATTGAGCAGTGGTAGGAATCCATTGTATCTTTTTGTATATCGATATTTTAGGTGGGTGGAAACACTCTCCAGAACCTCTCTGAAACATCATTGTATATATTAATGATACACAGGATCCTCTGGACTCGAGTACAACCTCGGTTACTATTCGTATTTCTATTTTTATTTTTGTTTTGATTTAATTTTAATTTTATCTTGTATACCATGTGTTTTATAAATATATTAAATTCCATTTTATAATTTACATTGCTCCAGATACGAGTGCCTATTATAATCCCTACTTGAACAGTTATACATTATGGTCACTGTGTGAGATATATGAGGTAGTGGTGATTGCAACTGTGGAGGACCTCCTCTTACTACTACATCCCAGTATCAATTGATCAATGCAGAGCTCATTGTGCGCCTCTAATCCTTGCTTTTAGGGGTTGAAGGACCTGGGATGATGTCTAACCTCTTTAACCTGGGAACTACAACATTCTTGTTACAGTTCCTTTGTTATATGTACAGGATCCATGATTACATCATCAAAGGTCCTTTGGCTTTCTCCACTGATGATAGATATTTTAGACTGAAGATTTATGGGAACCAGTATTGAAAGTAATTAGGGGGCATGGCCTATCCTCCACTGTGCCCCCCTTCCCCATGGGCCCCATAGCAGCTTCGTGGTCTGCCTGTATGGGAGGTATGCCATTGGTTGAGATACACCTCCTTTGCATCCGTGACCTAGAAATACAATAGTTAATCTGTCTGTTAATTCTGTGGGTGACCTATAGCCATTTTTTGGGGTGAGATACAGCTCCTTTGCATCTGTGGCACAGAAATACAATTGCTTGTTTGTCTGTCAATTTTGTGAGTGTCCTCAAAGAATGAGAAGAGCATCAAATAAGGGGGACGTTGTAGATTTGTGCCAGCTATGCACCCAAATAAAAGCACCTTCTGGTGCACGCAGGCAACATTAGGTTCTGCGTCATTTTGTAGGCCAAAACAAGTAGAGGCTCTAGTAGATTGGATGGCTGACAGTGCCCCCAGTGCCTTCACATTATCTTTCATCCAGTCCCCTGCTGAAAGCGCAGAGTTGGCACTAGTGGCCCAGCATCTGTCTTCCACCTCAGCTCCTGCTGAGCCCCAAGTTATGCAGCAGTCACTTATGCTTTTTGATGACTCTGCTGGCAGGGGTTCCATTGGGTATCCACCTAGCCCTACCCCATAAGTGGAAGAGATTGAGTGGACTGAGGCCCAACCGCCTATGTTTGAGGATGAGGACGTGGGAGGACCACTGCAGCAAATCTTTGATTTTGATGAAACACAGGTGTCAACTGCTGTGGCTTTCTGCAGTGTGCAGACCGGCCAGAAGGCCAGGGGTGAGGAGTGGGTGGAACATGATGTGGAGGATGATGAGGTTCTAGACCCAAAATGGAATCAAGGTCATCCGAGTGACATGTGCAGTTCAGAGAAAGAGGTGGTGGCCAGCCCTTATCCAGTACGTCTGATACTGACCACTGCGCTGAGGTACTGAAAACACCAAAACCAGCTCAAGAGTTCCCTGGTGTTGCAGTTCTTCAGGCAGTGTGTTGACAACTAGACATGGGTGGTTTGCACTTTTTACAGTCAGAGCCTGAAGCGAGCCATAAATGTTCTAAACCTGAGCACCACCTGCATGACCAAGCATCTAAATGCAAAGCATGAGCTGCAGTGGAGTCAACTGAAAAACCACGAAAGATCTGAGGCTCCTCCTGTTCCCTCTTCTGCTGCGATCTTGGTCTTGAGGAACAGGGCCACCTGGCTCCCCGTAAAGAGAGGATGTGACAGTACCACCACTAGTGTCACCGAGCATCTCCACACTGTCCCATGGAAGCATTCAGCTGTCCATCCCTCAAAGACTGGAGAGAAAGAGGAAGTACCCCCTCTACCCACCCGCGAGCCCTGGCCCTGAATGCCAGCATTTCCAAATTTGTGGCATTTTGTGGCATTGGAAATGCTGCTATTCTGTCTGGTGAAGACAGAGACTTTTAAAAACCTTATGGTGGTGGCTGTCCCACGGTATGTGGTTCCTAGCCGGCACTATCTTTCCAGGTGGGCCATCCCTGCCCTGCACGAACAACTGGCAGACAAAATCAGGTGTGCCCTGTGCAATGTCATCCGTGGCAAAGTCTACATAACCACCAATATGTGGACCAGTAGGCATGGGCAAGAACATTATATCTCCCTAACTGCTCACTGTGTAAACGGAGTTGCTGCTGGGCCTGAGGCAGAAAGTGTTTTGACACATGTCATATCGCCATCGAGGATTGCTAGATGTTTATTGTTGCCCCCTCCACCTACTTTTCTTCCTCCTCTATCCCTGCTCATCCAGTTAGAGTAACACCATTGAAGAACCAACCAATGAGTGGTTGGTGCTGCTAAGTCTCAAGCCCGGCCTGGTGGTGTGACTAGCTAGTTTTACACTCATCCCTTGCCTGGCGCATGTGCTGAATTTGGAGGTGCAGAGGTTCCTGACAAATTACGCTGAGATGTCAGAGCTTCTGCAGAAAGTCTTCTAGCCCTTACTATGACTATTTTACAGCCATTTTACAGCACTAAAGTTCAGGTCCTCATTGAATTCTTTGGGGTTCGGGATCAAGTTCGGGTACCCGAACCAAACTTTGAGCTTAAAGGGGTTGGCCACTTTGTTAGCACTTATTAAAACTATATAGAATGTAGGAAGACATTAAACTTACTAATATATCTTCTTAAGCAGAGCTGCCTGGTTCTTTTGCTATTGGAAGCCACACCCCCTCTGTCCTGCACTCACAACTGCTTATCTCGTCCATGCCTGCACATGCTCTAGTCCATGGCTTAAGGAGTCTGCTGCTCTCTGGGTCCTAGAGGCACCCTGCTTGTGTCAGAGTTGCTTTCCTTCTGCTGTGACTTCAGTCCTGTCTATACAGGGTTTACATAGGCTTAGCAGGGACAAGTGTTAGAAGCTGAAATAAAGAAACTTTGCAGGAGGAATAGAGACTGAGGAGAAGCTGTGATAAACCTCACTGACTGGAGTGATGTAGCAGAGCAAGGAAGGTGCTGTGGACAACAAAGTGTGAGCAATCCTAGTGTCTGTCCTGTCTATGGCCACTCTGCAATGTGATCTTATCACTGACATGTTTATTCCAGCCAGACCAACAGGTCAGGAGCTTTAACCCCTTTTGAGCTGTCAGTATGGCTGAAGTCAGTGATATCAGCAGTAGTTACTGTCCTCATCTGTAAATATGTGCCCTCTCCTTCCTGCACACTGTATAAAGTGATATGTGACCCCCACCACTGTATACTGTATATAGTGATAACTGACCCCCTGTATATAGTAATAGTTAACCCCACCACCATACACTGTATATACTGATGTGTGACGCCCACCATTCCATATAAAGATCAGTGAACCTCTGTAAAGTGACCTGCTTTATACTGTATATACAGATGTGACGTTTGTATGTTATATATAGTGATGTGTTACCCCCTGTAAATTATATATAGTGAAGTGTGACCCCCTGTATGTTATATATAGGGATTCCTGACCCCCTATAAATTATATATAAGGATGTGTGACCCCCTGTACATTATATACAGTGACGTGTGACCCCCTGTACATTATATATAGTGATGTGTGACCCCCTGTACATTATATATAGATGTGTGACCTCCTGTACATTATATATAGTGATGTGACCCCTGTATGTTATATATAGTGATGTGTGACCCCCTGTGCATTCTATATATATATATATATATATATATATATATATATATATATATAGAGAGAGAGAGAGAGAGATATGTGACTACACTCATTTTCCTTTTTTCCCTAGATGACGTCATGTATTGATAGATGATTGATGGGCTGTCAGCTGGGAGCAGGTTGTGTAATGGTAGACAGGGGGCTCCCATGTATGTGAGCAGATCGATTTGTACAAATTTATTCATCAGCGCTGTAGTTGGCACAACTAGAGATGACTAGGCCCCACAGCAAATTTGTGAACAAGGTAACCCCCTCTTACTGGTGGGACTGGGGTGTTCTTTCTATTGCTAGGTTTGTACACCAGTTATTCACTGACAACTTAGTTATTGATATTATCTAAGGGGTTCTTGTCTCTATGGGAACACAGGTGGGCGGGGAGGTCATGTGACTGCTCCTCTAGACATGCTTGCTGCAGTGCATGCTGGGATTTTTACTTTCACTTTGCAACTGCTCCTCCCACACAGCCTGCTCCTTCAGGAAAGTGTGTCATGGTGAACAGGTTAGATAAATGATGTACAGCCAGTACATGTCACCTGATGAAATACTTCATAGTGTTGGCTATTGTCTGGGGTACTTTGGATTTTTGATACTTAGGGTGGCCAACCCTTTAAGTTCCACCAAACCTGTCAAACTCGAACATATACGGGTTCACTCATCCCTACTTATAACTAGTTGGATGAGTATAATAAAATATACGGTATCCTATCTTGGTGATCTTCGCATCATATTGTGATAGCTCTCTTTGTAATCTGATATGAATTTTCTTCATTCTTCGTTGTATTTCTTTTCCTTTCTAAAAAAAATACAAAAAAAGCTTGAGAATGAGTCTGAAGAAATAGACTGTCATGTTCTGTTCCGAATCCTATGTGCATGATATTGAAAACTGAGCAAAAATTAAATAAAAGTTTGTAACAAATCTTTCATTTTACAGTAACATTGTGTTTAGCCTTGTACCTTTATACAAATTGTTTAGTTATCTAGTGTTTTCTATGGGTTGTTGCACATTAAGTATGTGTTAAATGGCATCACAATAAATGGCACTAAGAACAAGTAAATGAGACTCTCAGGAGACCAGGCATAAATTAGTGCTTAGTTTTAACTCACAACTATTCCAGGTTCCATTGTGCAAACAATTATTAGAGAAAGATTTAAGCACTTCTAACTCTTAAATGAGAATGGTTATAGAAATGTAAGACCATCACATGCTTATTCTCGATTTCATTCTAGAGATGATTAATTCATCATATGCATTTTCTTTTATTGCAAATGAATCATTGTTTAGGCTAAACTTAATCCACCAGAACAAATATATTTTAAACTAAGCCACTAACACAATTTACCGGTAGACAACTACACCTAACACTGAACAGTGCTTCATTAACTGCTATTTAAGGGTTACCTCTATAGATAAGCAAACCAGTTGAGATTCCTTTCGGGTCCGGTTAGCTGAATTTTTGAGAAAAATGGGTTTGGACCTGAATCGGTTCAGGCCGAACCGAAGGTGCTCCAATTGCCCTGAAAGTTGGTATATAAACCTCCTTCTAACATATAGTTTAAAAAGACACTGCACCGGCACATTTCTCAATCTTTTTCATATTCCAAAAATTGTCTCTAATCAGGGCCAGATCATGTTTAAACACAGTGTTATAAGATTAAAAAAACGTGGCTTGAGAGAATGTGATGGTTGTCAAGTGGCATTAGTAGCATGATGTAGGCTGCAGCAGCAGCCTTACAGAATGTGATGATAGGTAGACAGACAGACAGCAAGATTGGCAAAATGGGGCACCGGTAACAAGGAGAGATCTGAATATCACTATTATGTTGGGACCACTCTATAACTGTTAGCGGGATTATATCGGGCCAGAAACCAGCCCAGGTGGCATATAATGTTAAACCGAGACATGGACATGTGGATTCGTGGATTAGTAACATAGTAACATAGTAACATAGTTTATAAGGCCGAAAAAAGACATCTGTCCATCCAGTTCGGCCTGTTTTCCTACCAGTTGATCCAGAGGAAGGCAAAAAAACCCTGTGAGGTAGAAGCCAGTTTTCCCCACTAGGGAAAAAAATTCCTTCCCGACTCCAATCAGGCAATCAGAATAACTCCCTGGATCAACGACCCCTCTCTAGTAACTATAACCTGTAAGATTATTACCCTCCAAAAATACATCCAGGCCCCTCTTGAACTCTTTTAGTGAACTTACCATCACCACCTCCTCAGGCAGAGAGTTCCATAGTCTCACTGCTCTTACCGTAAAGAATCCTCTTCTATGTTTGTGTACAAACCTTCTTTCCTCCAGACGCAGAGGATGGCCCCTCGTCACAGTCACAGTCCTGGGGATAAATAGATCGTGGGAGAGATCTCTGTACTGACCTCTGATATATTTATACATAGTTATTAGATCTCCCCTCAGTCGTCTTTTTTCTAAAGTGAATAACCCTAATTTTGATAATCTTTCTGGGTACTGTAGTCCACCCATTCCAGTTATTACTTTAGTTGCCCTCCTCTGAACCCTCTCCAGCTCTGCTATGTCTGCCTTGTTCACAGGAGCCCAGAACTGTACACAGTACTCCATGTGTGGTCTGACTAGTGATTTGTAAAGTGGCAGGACTATGTTCTCATCACGGGCATCTATGCCTCTTTTGATGCAGCCCATTATCTTATTGGCCTTGGCAGCAGCTGTCTGACATTGGTTTCTGCAGCTTAGATTTCTGTTCACTAAAATTCCTAGGTCCTTTTCTATGTCAGAGTTACCCAATATTTTACCATTTAGTATGTACTGGTGACTTGCATTATTCCTTCCCATATGCATAACTTTACATTTGTCAGTGTTAAACCTCATCTGCCACTTCTCTGCCCAAGCCTCCAGTCTATCCAGATCCATCTGTAGCAGTGTACTGTCCTCTTCTGTGTTAATTACTTTACACAGTTTAGTGTCATCTGCAAAAATTGATATTTTACTGTGCAAGCCTTCTACAAGATCATTAATAAATATATTGAAGAGAATAGGGCCCAATACTGACCCCTGTGGTACCCCACTAGTTACAGTGACCCAATCTGAGTATGTGCCATTAATAACCACCCTCTGTTTTCTATCACTGAGCCAGTTACTTACCCAGATACAGACATTTTCTCCCAGGCCAAGCATTCTCATCTTATATACTAACCTTTTATGTGGTACAGTGTCAAATGCTTTGGAGAAGTCCAGATATACGACATCCATTGATTCGCTGCGGTCCAGTCTAGAACTTACCTCCTCATAGAAACTAATTAAATTGGTTTGACATGACCGATCCCTCATGAAGCCATGCTGATATGGAGTAATTTGCTTATTTTCATTGAGGTACTCCAAGATAGCATCTCTTAGAAAACCCTCAAACAGTTTACCCACGACAGATGTTAAACTTACCGGCCTATAGTTCCCAGGCTCTGTTTTTGGACCCTTTTTGAATATTGGCACCACATTTGCTATGCGCCAATCCTGTGGAACACTCCCTGTCAGTATAGAGTCCTTAAATATCAGAAATAAGGGTCTAGCGATGACATTACTTAATTCTCTTAGGATACGGGGGTGTATGCCATCCGGTCCTGGCGATTTGTCTATTTTAATCTTTTTAAGACGTAGCTCTACTTCTTCCTGGGTCAGACAGGGCACTTTTAATGGGGAATTTACTTTTATATTCTGCATATATATTGAGATGAAAGAAAAACCCAAGATTAAATTGTATACTTAATCGACTTAAGGGCACAGTAGACAACAACATTATATACCAAAATGATATATACAATGGTTAAAGATGCAAATACAGGTGGCAGTAATCAGAATTAGCAGATAACTCTCATTTATCGGATAGATGTATAGGCCTTGGTGCTGCAGTCTCATGGGAGGCAGTGGTGCCAGCAAGGTTTCCTGGTCTCTTCCAACACGATACCTCCTTTCAGAAAAAAGACAATGACTACTGCCCCACATGGGCAATTAAACCACACTCCCCCTCCCTTTGGGTACGGTATGGTATCTAAAAATCCAAAAACTCAATATGGATCATTTTGTGCTTTATCCGGTTGGCAGTGTCCTGTTGCATTTAGCCATAGCAACGTGCACCTGCGCACTGGGATGTGCTGACTGAAATCCACCTTTTTTTCTTTGTAAGTTTGTACTGGAGGTGTGGCTACTCCATTTGGTCATGCACTCCTGACTAGTCCCGTCTGCCCCATAGGCTGATTTTAACTAGTGTAACTATAAATCTGAGTGGATTTGGCATGCATGTTGGTACCTGCATCCCTGAATTAGTGGAAGCCTTTGAAGCACCAGAAATGGCAAAAGGCAGAGTGGATCCAGCATGCATGTGGAACCAACACCCCCTAATTATACGGAAGCCAAGGTTGGCACATAACAGGTAGGAAATAGTGTTAGGTTCCCGTCTTACAGAGATCACTTTGACGATTTGGTGGACGGGCTCAGATAATTTTGTACAAAATATATTTGCCAAGAATCTCTAACTTACTAAACAAGCATAGCATTAGCTTCAGAATACCTCAAATCACTACGGCATTTTGTGCTTTATCTGGTTGGCAGAGTGCCGTTGCATTGTATGTATTTTCCTTTCCCTGTGCATTTAACCAAAGCAACGTGCACCTGCGCACTGGGATGTGCTGACTGAAATCCCCCTTTTTTTCTTTGTAAGTTTGTACTGGAGGTGTGGCTACTTCATTTGGTCATGAACTCCTGACTAGCCCGTCTGCCCCATAGGCTGATTTTAATTAGTGTAACTATAAAGCCGAGTAGACTTGGCATGCATGTTGGTACCTGCATCCCTGAATTAGTGGAGGCCTTTGAAGCACCAGAAATGGCAAAAGGCAGAGAGGATCCAGCATGCATGTGGAAACAACACCCACTGATTATACAGAAGCCAAGGTTGGCACATAACAGGTAGGAAATAGTGTTAGGTTCCCGTCCTACAGAGATCACCTTGACGATTTGGTGGACGGGCGCAGATAATTTTGTACAAAATATATTTGCCAAGAATCTCTAATTTACTAAACAAGCATAGCATTAGCTTCAGAATACCTCATATTACTATGGCATTTTGTGTTTTATCTGGTTGGCAGTGTGCCCTTGCATTGTATGTATTTTCCTTTCATTATGGATCATAACTCCTCACCGGAAGATCAAAGGGAGACCGTTCTGGTGCCAATGGATCCGGCCGAGTCCCTGGTACATTTGGAGACCAAACATGGCATTGCTACTTGGCTTCCGCTATGAGTTCTCTATATCTCCCCTTCCCTGACTCCTACAAACGAATGAGGTTAAGGGGTCTTGAAGATGTAACTCCTTATGAACTCCCGGTTCTAGACTGTCTAGGGGGGTTTCTTTGATACAATTGACCAGCTTGGGCCCCAGTTTTGCTGCTGGAGGTGTGAAATGTTAGCACTTTGAGACTGGGCCTCCTTTGGGGCCTATTTCCTATGCAAGATGCCTATCACCCTTGACAGAAAATTGTCAGGCATCAAATTATATTTCCCATACTCCTCACACCTACCAAAACATTTAACGGAGGGGGGCAAAAAATGTAGAAATTTCAACCATCTGGAAAAAGAGTACACTGAACTGACCCTCAGGCATAAGTGGCACTGGCATGATGCATTTCAGGCTCCAACTCCAGAAAATGTCACTGTTAATACATTGATGACGTAAATCTAAGCTGCGTCTTAAAGAGATATACCCCATCACACACAGAGAAAAAAAAATAAAAAAAATTTCAACCATGTCAACCCCTTTAAAAATGTTTACATTCCAACTGTGTGGAAAGTGAATACACATAAACTAACGATTGAGAGATATTAATAGCCTGATTCAAGCCACAGCAGCAAATGTACAGAATGTGATAATAGGTAGACAGTGTATATAGATCACGGCACACAATAGGATTAGTAGATAGACAAGACGCTCTTCATTGCTCTATAATTTGAAATTTGGGTTGGCTAATGCCATGATGAGCCGCTATAAAGTGGTGAGGAATCGGTAAATCACCCTTTTTACACCTAATGTCTGATTTGTGCTTACTAATGCAGTCACGCACACTCTGGGAGGTCTCCCCAATGTATGCGAGACTGCACGGACACTTATTGAGATAAACCACGTAGGCCGTAGCACAGGTAAAAAAACCTGTGATGTAATAGATCTTATCGGACAAAGGGTGTGTAAAAGTCTGGCCTTTAATTACATGTGTACACTGGGCACAACTCAAGCACAGAAAGGTGCCTTGTTTAGGAGTAGAAAAGGTGGTTTGACTTGAACGTAGCTTAAGTGAACCAATGTCTGCCCTAATTAAACTATCTCGAAGGTTTTTTGGACGTTTATAGCATATCCGTAATTGTTTAGCAAACTCTGAAACAGTAGGATAGAATTTATTGAGAACTGGCCGATGTTTTTTTAAAATCCATTGGATTTTTTTAAATTATCGGATGGTAGGTCACAACAAAAGGAATTCGCAGATTTGAAGTTTTGCGGATATGCTGGGAATGTTGTTCTAATGTAAGTTCCTTATCTAACAGTTGTTTAGGATAACCCCGATTGTAAAATTTACAGGACATTTTGTTTAATCAAACTTGTCTAATTCTAGGATAACTTACTATACGTCTTACTCTAGTAAATTGAGTTGATAAAATAGTTTATATCCATCTATTTTACATACTAAGGGGATTAAAGCGGTGAAAATGGCTTCATTGGACACTAATCTTACTGAAGTTGAACAACAATTCTGTCTTCAATTACTTGAGTTGGTTTTGGATAATAATTTTTTTATGTTTAGAGATGAATACTATGAATAGAGGAAGGGCACCGTGATGGGGGCCAACGTGGCGCCGCCATACGCTAATCTTTTTATGGCGAAATACGAAGAAGACTTCGTCTATAGAGATGAGCGAGTAGTGAAATATTCGAAAGTTCGAAATTCGATTCGAATAGACCGCGATATTCGGCTATTCGACCGAATATCGAATCCCATTAAAGTCTATGGGAAAAAAATGCTCGCCACTTGGAAATCTCAATTCGACCACTTGGAGGTCACCAAGTCCACCCTGAAACCTCAGAAAAGGATGCCAACACTGCTGGAATGCAACTGGGACAGCAGGGGAAGCATGTCTGGGTGCATATAACGCGCCCAAGTCGCACTATTACGCCACTATCACAGCCTCTCAACAATACACTCCAAAGACAATGTAACCTCTCTGTAAAGTGAGACCATACAAGGAAACCTTCTTTCCTCTACATTGCCATGGACCCCAAGCCAAACTAGACAAAAAAGAAGATAAAATTCTGCACCCCTTGAAATCACGTTGCCTATGACAACCACAGATGGCATAGGCAAGGGGGAAAGCAATCAAGCCATCACTATTTTTCCCTCTGTGCCATCCCTGCCTTGCCCAGGCACATGTCCCAAAACATCATCCACGCCCGAGTAACACGGTTACTGCAAAAGGCCATTTGACCACCAACACTTTGGTTTGAGGCCGGGGATGCTACATCTCCCTGACAGCACACTGGGTGAATGTTGTGGAGGCGGGGATGGGCAAACCTGCTACCCCCACCCAAGTTTTGGGCCTTGGTTCTGTCTGGATTTCCGCAACCCTTACAGACAGCTCGGCAAACCCCTCCTTCTCCTTCTAGATTTGTTAAATCTGTCCACCACCCAGTCCAGTCTCGTCGATAGCCTGCAGAAACTGCAGGGACCTCACTCTGACCCTCCTTCCTCCCACCCTGCCCAATGTTATCAACCCAGTGTTCCCACCCATGCAAGAATCGCAGGAGCTATCTGAGGATTTTGTTTGTTCTGATGCCCAAACACTGGAGCAAGCTCCATCTCTAGCTGATGGTGGTGTGGAACGGGCACTAAAGTGTAAAATGATTAGGGACGATGATGAGACACAGTTGCCAGCAAGGGAGGCTGTTGGAGCAAAGTGAGGCAGTGTAAGAGGAGGTGGTTGAGTATGACGAAGTCAGTGACCCGACCTGGCCCAGTGTCATGTCTAGCAGGTAAAGCAGTGGGGATGTTGAGGGATGCGTAGGACCGCAAAAGGCAGGAAGAGGCCGTGGGCTGGCCAGAGGCTCATGGAGAAGGCAGGCTAGAGCCCGCAGGGCCGCATCTCTTCCCTATAACAGGCCCCCACACAAAAGCTCTCCCATCGAGGGCTCTTAGGTCCTTGTTGTGAAAATATTTTAATGAGTGTGCAAAGTTAGCTTGAGGTGAGCCCTCGAAAAAATTATATGGAGGCCCAAGAGGTGAGCCCTCGAAAAAATTAAGTGGAGGCCAAAGAGGTGAGACCTCTTAAAAATTGTATTAAAGGCCCAAGAGGTGAGCCATAATAAAATTGTTTGTAGGCCCAAGAGGTGAGGACCTCTTAAAATTGTTTGTAGGCCCAAGAGGTGAGCCATGAGAAAAATTGTTTGTAGGCCCAAGAGGTGAGACCTCTTAAAATTATGTGGAGGCCCAAGAGGTGAGACCTCTTAAAAATTGTTTGTAGGCCCAAGAGGTGAGCCATGAGAAAAATTGTTTGTAGGCCCAAGAGGTGAGACCTCTTAAAAATTATGTGGAGGCCCAAGAGGTGAGACCTCTTAAAAATTGTTTGTAGGCCCAAGAGGTGAGCCATGAGAAAAATTGTTTGTAGGCCCAAGAGGTGAGACCTCTTAAAAATTATGTGGAGGCTAAAGAGTGAGACCTAGGCCGAGGTGAGCCAAAAAATATGTAGAGGTGAGACTCTTAAAATTATGTGAGCCAAGAGGTTGAGAACCTCTTAAAATTTGTATGTAGGCCCAAGAGGTGAGCCATAAATATATATATTTTTTTTATTTTACGGAGCAATTCTAAGGCGGTTAAGGAGGAGGAGGTTCCACTGTTGGAGAAGCAAAGTCCGGGTCAATCCACTTGCTGTTCATTTTGATTAGCGTCAGCCTGTCGGCACTGTCGGTTGACAGGCGGCTGCGCTTATCGGTTATAATGCCCATGGCTGCGCTGAACACCGTTTCTGATAGCACGCTGGCGGCAGGGCAGGCAAGCACCTCCAAGGCGTACAGGGACAGTTCCAGCCACGTGTCCAACTTGGAGACCCAGTAAGTGTAGGACGCCGAGGGATTGGGGGGGACAGGGGTACGGTCTGCCAGGTACTCCCGCAACATCCGCCGATACTTGTCCCTCCTGCTGATAGCGGGCCCCGCAGTGATGGAAGTTGCATGAGGGGGTGCCATGAACGTGTCCCACACCTTGGAGAGTGTTCTCCTGGTGGCTGTGGGCCTGATCGATGTTGTGGGACTCTGGAAGAACCCTCTCCTCTCTGCCGCCAGCGATGGTGGGTGGGAAAATCTCCATCATGTTCTGCACGAGTTCCCTCTGGTATTCCAGCAATCGATTCGTCCTCTCCTCTACCGGAATAAAAGAGGAGACATTATCTTTATACCGGGGGTCCAGGAGTGCGAAGAACCCAGTACAGTTTGTTCTCCACTATCCGGACAACACGTGTGTCCCGGGAAATGCAGCCCAGCATGAAGTCAGCCATGTGTGCCAGACTCTGAATAGGCATGACCTCACTGCCCCACCAGAAGGGATCACTTGCCATTTCCTCCTCTTCCTCTTCCGCCTCCTCTCCGCCCCATCCGCGCTGAACCAATGGGACGCACACAGCCTGACTGCTACCCTCGCCGCCAGCATCCGCCTCCTCTTCCACAGCCACCTCACGTCGTCCTCCTCATCCTCCTCCTCCTCCTGCAACTGCCCACCGAGAAGCAGACAAAAGTGTGGTCTGACTGTGTAGCTCCGTTGCGTCTCCTCCTACCCCCCGTCTCCTCTGCGTGCAATGCGTTCTCCTTATTGCGATGAGCGATTCTTTAAGGACGCATAGGAGCGGGATGGTTACGCTCACTATAGCGTCCTCGCTGCTGACCTTCTTGGTGGACTCCTCAAAGATACGCAGTACATCGCATATGTCTGCCATCCATGGCCACTCCGTGGTTGGCAAACTGAGGGAGCTGAGTTGGAGGCACGCGTGGATTCATAATCTGGTACTCCATCAATGCTCTCTGCCTGCTCACACACCCTGGCCAACATGGAATAGGTGGAATTCCAGCGAGTCGGCAGGTCACACAACAGCCGATGTTCAGGCAAATGGGAGGCGTTGCTGGAGTTTTTTTTAAGCTAGCAGCAGCTACAGTTGACTTCCGAAAGTGAGGCGCACAAGCGCCGCACTTTCACCAGTAGCTCTGCCAGGTTTGGGGTAAGTCTTTAGAAATTTTTGGACTACCAGATTAAAAACGTGGGCCAGGAATGGTACGTGATTGAGTTCGGCAAGCTCCAGAGCCGCCACCAGGTTACGGCCGTTATCGCACACGACCATGCCTGGTCCTAGCTGCAGCGGCGACAGCCACATCTCCGTCTGCTGCAATATGGCGTCCCTCACCTCTGGGGCGCTGTGCTTCCTGTCGCCCAAGCTGATGAGCTTAAGCACCGCCTGCTGACGTCTCCCCGCGCCAGTGCTGCAACGCTTCCAGCTAGCGGCTGAGGGCGATGTTAAGGCAGAGGAGGAGGAGGAGGAAGAGGAGGGGGGGTTTATCAGAACCCGTGCTGGCAATCTTGGGCGGGGGTGGTAGGTAGGCCGTCTCTGTTTGCGACCCCGTCCCCGCTTCCACTACATTCACCCAGTGTGCCGTCAAAGAGATGTATCGTCCCTGGCCGCAAGCGCTTGTCCACGAGTCGGTGGTCAAGTGGACCTTTGCACTGACTGCGTACCTCAGGGCCCGCCTGATGTTACGCGACACGTGCTGGTGCAGGGCGGGGACGGCACTCCGGGAAAAGTAGTGGCGGCTGGGGACGGAATAGCGAGGTGCGGCAGCCGCCATCAGGTCGCGGAAGGCCTGCGTCTCCACAAGCCTAAACGGCAAAATCTCCAGGGCCAGCAGTTTGAGATGTGGCAGTTTAAGGCTTGGCTTGGGTTGAACTCGAGGTACTTCCGCCTGCGGTCGAACGCCTGCGAGATGACAGTTGATGGGACGAGGAGTGTGAAGGGCAGGCGAAGATGCGGGAAGAGGAGGCTGAAGGAGAAGGCCCAAAAGAGCGAGCAGAGGCAGATGTGGGGTTCCTGAGGTCTGGACCGCAGTGGCAGCAAGACCGCCAGGTTGTATTGCGTTTGCTCTCTCCCACTCAGCCCAGTGCTTGACTTCCAAGTGACGCCGCATGCCTGAGGTGGTCAGATTGCTCTTCTCAGAGCCCCTACTCAGTTTTGAGTGGCAGAGTGTGCAAACCGCGCTCAGTTTGTCATCCGCACAAACATTAAAA
>ONZH01019697.1:0-19977 GCA_900303285.1 Rhinella marina | reverse complement strand
CAGGCAAGCACCTCCAAGGCGTACAGGGACAGTTCCAGCCACGTGTCCAACTTGGAGACCCAGTAAGTGTAGGGACGCCGAGGGATCGGGGGAGGACAGGGTTACGGTCTGCCAGTACTCCCGCAACATCCGCCGATACTTGTCCCTCCTTGCTGATAGCGGGCCCCGCAGTGATGGAAGTTGCACGAGGGGGTGCCATGAACGTGTCGCCACACCTTGGAGAGTGTTCCCCTGGTGGCTGTGGGCCTGATAGATGTTGTGGGACTCTGGGAGACCCTCTCCTCTCTGCCGCCAGCGATGGTGGGTGGGAAAATCTCCATCATGTTCTGCACGAGTTCCCTCTGGTATTCCAGCAATCGATTTGTCCTCTCCTCCTCTACCGGAATAAAAGAAGGAGACGTTATCTTTATACCGGGGGTCAGGAGTGCGAAGACCAGTACAGTTTGTTCTCCACTATCCGGACAAACGTGTGTCCCGGGAAAAGCAGCCCAGCATGAATTCAGCCATGTGTGCCAGACTCTGAATAGGCATGACGTCAACTGCCCCCTCCAGAAGGATCACTTGCCATTTCCTCCTCTTCCTCTTCCGCCTCCTCTCCGCCCCATCCGTGCTGAACCAATGGGACGCACACAGCCTGACTGCTACCCTCGCCGCCAGCATCCTCCTCCTCTTCCACAGCCACCCTCACGTCGTCCTCCTCCTCTCATCCTCATCCTCCAGCAACTGCCACCGTGAGCAGACAAAAGTGTGGTCTGACTGTGTAGCTCCGTTGCGTCTCCTCCTACCCCCGTCTCCTCTGCGTGCAATGCGTTCTCCCTTATTGCGATGAGGATTCTTTAAGGACGCATAGGAGCGGGGATGGTTACGCTCACTATAGCGTCCTCGCTGCTGACCTTCTTGGTGGACTCCTCAAAGATACGCAGTACATCGCATATGTCTGCCATCCATGGCCACTCGTGGTTGGCAAACTGAGGGAGCTGAGTTGGAGGCACGCGTGGATTCATAATCTGGTACTCCTATCAATGCTCTCTGCTGCTCACACACCCTGGCCAACATGGAATAGGTGAATTCCAGCGAGTCGGCAGGTCGCACAACAGCCGATGTTCAGGCAAATGGAGGCGTTGCTGGAGTTTTTTTAAGCTAGCAGCAGCTACAGTTGACTTCCGAAAGTGAGCGCACAAGCGCCGCACTTTCACCAGTAGCTCTGCCAGGTTGGGGTAAGTCTTTAGAAATTTTTTGGACTACCAGATTAAAACGTGGGCCAGGCATTGGTACGTGAATCGAGTTCGGCAAGCTCCAGAGCCGCCACCAGGTTACGGCCGTTATCGCACACGACCATGCCTGGTCCTAGCTGCAGCGGCGACAGCCACATCTCCGGTCTGCTGCAAATATGGGTCCCTCACCTCTGGGGCGCTGTGCTTCCTGTCGCCCAAGCTGATGAGCTTAAGCACCGCCTGCTGACGTTCTCCCCGCGCCAGTGCTGCAACGCTTCCAGCTAGAGGCTGAGGGCGATGTTAAGGCAGAGGAGGAGGAGGAGAGGGGGTTGTATCAGAAACCCATGCTGGCAATCTTTGGGCGGGGGGTGGTAAGGTAGGCCGTCTCTGTTTGCGACCCCGTCCCCGCTTCCACAACATTCACCCAGTGTGCCGTCAAAGAAATGTATCGTCCCTGGCTGCAAGCGGCTTGTCCACGAGTCGGTGGTCAAGTGGACCTTTGCGCTGACTGCGTACCTCAGGGCCCGGCCTGATGTTACGCGACACGTGCTGGTGCAGGGCGGGGACGGCACTCCGGGAAAAGTAGTGGCGGCTGGGACGGAATAGCGAGGTGCGGCAGCCGCCATCAGGTCGCGGGAAGGCCTGCATCTCCACAAGCCTAAACGGCAACATCTCCAGGGCCAGCAGTCTTGGAGATGTGGCAGTTAAGGCTTGGGCTTGGGGGTGACTCGAGGCGTACTTCCGCCTTGCGGTCGAACGCCTGCGAGATGGACAGTTGTTGGGACGAGGAGTGTGAAGGTGCAGGCGAAGAGGCGGGGGAAGGTGAGGCTGAAGGAGAAGGCCCAAAGTAGCCGAGGCAGAGGCAGATGTGGAGTGTCCTGGCTGGAGGTCTGGACCGCAGTGGCAGCACACAACACAGGGGAAGAGGCAGTGGCAGCAAGACCGGGCGCAGGTTGTATTGCGTTTGCTCTCTCCCACTCAGCCCAGTGCTTGACTTCCAAGTGACGCCGCATGCCTGAGGTGGTCAGATTGCTCTTCTCAGAGCCCCTACTCAGTTTTGAGTGGCAGAGTGTGCAAAACCGCGCTCAGTTTGTCATCCGCACAAACATTAAAAATCTCCACACCACAGAAGTACGAGGCCTCGATGGGGGAGCTTCGCGCGACTGCCCGCTGCCGGGAACAGCTTCCGGCCCTGCTGGCTGTGGCCTCACTTCTCTGTCTGGACTGTCCTCTGCCTCTGGACATCCCTCTGCCTGTGGACATCCCTCTGCCTCTGGACATCCCTCTGCCTCTGGACATCCCTCTGCCTCTTGCTGCCTTTTTCGGTGCTGCGCAGACCACCACCTCTCCACTACTTTCCTCGCTGGACATCACCCTGGCCAAGTGGGGTCGGTCATTTCGTCATCCACCACCTCCTCTTCCACTTCCTCACCTCTGCTCCTCCTGCTGCCCACTGGACATTCCAAACAGCCTCCCTTGATGGCAACTGCGTCTCATCATCATCATCGCTCATGATAACAGATGCTGGCTCAGGGTCCACAGGAGCAGGAGATGGGCCGAAAAACTTCAAGTGTTGTGGGCATCACTACAAACAAATTCCTCTGCTAGCTCCTGGGATTCTTCCGGCACATCTGAAAAAGGACCCGAAAAGAGCTCCTGGGAGGGGTCAATGGTGGGATGACTTGTTGGCCAGGTGTGGAGGAAGGAGTGGTCAGAGTGAGACTGTGTGGATGACTGGCTGGTGGACCAACTGTGTGGAAGCGCTATCGGCTATCCATTGCACCACCTGTTCAACCTGCTCATGGCCTCAAAGCGGTGTAACCCGCCCCCCGCTTAACTGTCCCATAAAGGCGGGATCTGGATGAGCGGGAATCCTGGCTGACCCTCAAGCACGCATTGTATCCCACTGGCTTCAACAAGCCCAACAGCATTCCGCGCCCGCCGTCCTCTGTCCACGTCCGATTTCCAGTTGCCCCCCGCCATTATTTTTTTTTTACAATATTTTGCCTTCACACCGTGAGTTTGGCAAAGAGAACGCACAGTACAGTTGCCGATTGAAAGGCCTATATATTGTATATTTCAAGTTTACAGGCCGTGTAACAATTGTGTATGTATCAAGTTTGAGAATTACTTTGCAAGACGCACAGTACAGTGTTGCCAATTGAAAGGCGCTATATATTGTATATTTAAGGTACACAGCAGCAGTGCCCAAATATGTTTGGTATGTAGCAGAGCACTAATACACCACTAATGCTCTCTCTGTCCCTACTTCCACAGCTACCTGAATACGGCAGCCGTTCTCTGTAAAGTGATCTTGTAGTAAAGCTATCACTGTACTGCACTATAGTAGCCCTGATAAGGGCTTTTAATCACGCTCCTGCCTGTCCAACAGCTAAAACCTGTCTCTCCCTTCTCCAGCCTCTGTCCCTGACTAAGTTCACGCAGCATATGCGAACGAGCAGGAAGAGCTGAGTTTTTAATATTCGAGGTCACATGGTTTTTCCAGCCAATGCATGTAGACGCCGTTTTCGCGCTGCCAGCGTGCTCAGCGTGCCTGTCATACCCCCCCTGCATGGTGATTGGTGGAAAAGAGCGCCAGGGAAGGTGGGAGGGGAAACGAATTCTAAGTGCGCCATCGCCGTTATACTCGAAAGAAATCGAGCACGCCGAATATCGTAGTATTCGATCGAATACCAGCTCGATCGAACATTACTCGCTCATCTCTAATAATTACAAAGATACCCACACATGAAGGGGGAGGGTGTGGTGAATGTCAGCAACAACAAAACAACCTGTCAGCTTAACCCATGGGTTGCCAATCAGACAGACCTCCAGATACCTGTCACAGGAATGTCCGTGACAACAACTCAGCATTCACTCTCCTCCAAACACGACAAGTTGTGTTTCTACCAAACAGTTCTACTTTGGTTTCATCTGACCATATGACATTCTCCGAATACTCTACTGGAACATACAAATGGTCTCAAGCAAAAAGGCCTGGATATGTACTGGCTTAAGCAGGGTGACACGTCTGGTACTGCAGGATCTGAGTCCCTGTCGGCGTAGTATGTTAATGACGGTAGCCTTTGTTACATTGGTCCGAGCTTTCTGCAGGTCATTCACTAGGTACCCCCATGTGGTTCTGGGATTTTTGCTCACCGTTTTTGTGACCATTTTGGGTGAGATCTTGTGTGAAACCCCTGATTGAGGGAGATTATCAGTGGTCTTGTATGTCTTCCATTTTCTAATTATTGCTCCCACAGTTGATTTCTTCACACCAAGCTGCTTGCCTATTGCAGATTCAGTCTTCCCAGCCTGGTGCAGGTGTACAGTTTTGTTTCTGGTGTCCTTCGACAGCTCTTTGGTCTTCGCCATAGTGGAGTTTGTAGTGTGACTCTGTGAGGTTGTGCACTGGTGTCTTTTATGTTGATAACAAATTCAAACAGGTGCCTTTACTACAGGTAATGAGTGGAGGACAGAGGAGCCTCTTAAAGAAGAAGTTACAGTACATGTCTGTGAGAGCCAGAAATCTTGCTTGTTTGTAGGTGACCAAATACTTATTTTCCACCATCATTTGCAAATAAATTCTTTAAAAATCAGACAATGTGATTTTCTGGATTTGTTTTCTCATTTTGTCTCTCATAGTTCTACCTAAGATGTCAATTACAGGCCTCTCTTATCTTTTTAAGTGGGAAAACTTGCACAATTGGTGGCTTACTAAATACTTTTTTCCCACCGTACAGTATATCCCTGTTTGCTACATTATTCTCTGTGACTATGAACTGATCGTTGTTGTGTATGTTAAGCTTTTTTGCTGCCACAAAAGTGATCTATTTTTAATATTTAACTCTTGAAATTAATTAATGAGCTTATGACAATAAAGTCTATACTTGTTTAAATTGTTTGTGGTGTGATATGTTTTGATATGTTTTTGGGGTCATTATAGTTTTATGGGAAAAGACTCAGCAAAATTTGCCATTTCTACTTTTAAATATCAGCTTTTTATAAGCTTATTTGCATATAAGGCCATCTGATCAGTGACTGGCTGCTATCTATATACACATACTTACAGTGCCTACAAGTAGTATTCAACCCCCTGCAGATTTAGCTGGTTTGATAAGATGCAAATAAGTTAGAGCCTTCAAACTTCAAACAAGAGCAGGATTTATTAACAGATGCATAAATCTTACAAACCAAAAAGTTATGTTGCTCAGTTAAATTTTAATAAATTTTAAACATAAAAGTGTGGTTCAATTATTATTCAACCCCTAGGTTTAATATTTTGTGGAATAACCCTTGTTTGCAATTACAGCTAATAATTGTCTTATAAGACCTGATCAGGCCGGCACAGGTCTCTGCAGTTATCTTGGCCCACTCCTCCATGCAGATCTTCTCCAAGTTATCTAGGTTCTTTGGGTGTCTCATGTGGACTTTAATCTTGAGCTCCTTCCACAAGTTTTCAATTGGGTTAAGGTCAGGAGACTGACTAGGCCACTGCAACACCTTGATTTTTTCCCTCTTGAACCAGGCCTTGGTTTTCTTGGCTGTGTGCTTTGGGTCGTTGTCTTGTTGGAATATGAAATGACAACCCATCTTAAGATCCTTGATGGAGGAGCGGAGGTTCTTGGCCAAAATCTCCAGGTAGGCCGTGCTATCCATCTTCCCATGGATGCGGACCAGATGGCCAGGCCCCTTGGCTGAGAAGCAGCCTCACAGCATGATGCTGCCACCACCATGCTTGACTGTAGGGATGGTATTCTTGGGGTCGTATGCAGTGCCACCCAGTCTCCAAACGTCACGTGTGTGGTTGGCACCAAAGAGCTCGATCTTGGTCTCATCATACCAGAGAACCTTGAACCAGTCTGTCTCAGAGTCCTCCAAGTGATCATGAGCAAACTGTAAACGAGCCTTGACATGACGCTTTGAAAGTAAAGGTACCTTACGGGCTCGTCTGGAATGGAGACCATTGCGGTGGAGTACGTTACTTATGGTATTGACTGAAACCAATGTCCCCACTGCCATGAGATCTTCCCGGAGCTCCTTCCTTGTTGTCCTCGGGTTAGCCTTGACTCTTCGGACAAGCCTGGCCTCGGCACGGGAGGAAACTTTCAAAGGCTGTCCAGGCAGTGGAAGGCTAACAGTAGTTCCATAAGCCTTCCACTTCCGGATGATGCTCCCAACAGTGGAGACAGGTAGACCCAACTCCTTGGAAAGGGTTTTGTACCCCTTGCCAGCCTTGTGACCCTCCACGATCTTGTCTCTGATGGCCTTGGAATACTCCTTTGTCTTTCCCATGTTGACCATGTATGAGTGCTGTTCACAAGTTTGGGGAGGGTCTTAAATAGTCAGAAAAGGCTGGAAAAAAGATAATTAATCCAAACATGTGAAGCTCATTGTTCTTTGTGCCTGAACTACTTCTTAATACTTTAGGGGAACCAAACAGAATTCTGGTGGTTTGAGGGGTTGAATAATAATTGACCCACACTTTTATGTTTAAAATTTATTAAAATTTAACTGAGCAACATAACTTTTTGGTTTGTAAGATTTATGCATCTGTTAATAAATCCTGCTCTTGTTTGAAGTTTGAAGGCTCTAACTTATTTGCATCTTATCAAACCAGCTAAATCTGCAGGGGGTTGAATACTACTTGTAGGCACTGTACACAGAAAATGCTATCAATTACTGATAATAGCCACATATGCTGTCTCAAGCTCAGAAAGAGATTTTAAGTGTTTAAAATTTACAAGTTTTATACAATCATATCCTACAAAACTGTATATCAATCTGCTCAGTTCCTTCTTCCCTATAGCATTCTGCCTGCAGAGAGCACTACACTGTGATGATGAGTTCTCTTTTAAGAGGACTTGTTATGTTCTCCACCAACCATAGCTCTCTGCTCTGACTGTCGGTCAAGGCGCCCATGCCGCTGGTCCTGCCTCTGACTCTGCGGGTGATGCGGATGCCCGTGCCTCCGCCCCTCTCCTGTCAGGCTTCTCCTCCCACCGGTGGTCTCTTGGTATTGGTGCGCCTTCCAGGAAGGGAGCGCGCACCAAATTTGAGAATGCCAAGGACTAGGCGGGTGCGCAAGCTCATTCTCGGTCACTAGGTTCACGCCGGAGCAGTTTAATCTATTTGCTATGCTATGCAGACCTGGTCACCTACTAAAGGTTAATTCTGTGCTCAGGAGTCTCTCCTCCCTTTCACCTGTGGGGGTGGAACTCCTGGCTGCATTTAAACCTTGCAATCACCATCATACTTGCCAGTGTTTGAGTTTCTCTGCACCAGCTATCCTAGTGGTTTATATTCTGCAGTTCTGACCTTGCTTCGTGTTTTTGACCATTGCCTCTGCCTGATCCATTTGTACTTCGCTGCTGGTTGGTTTTGACTTCGGCTCGTTTTTGACTACTCTTTGCTTTGTGATTTTGTCCTGACGTACCTTCCTGGTTTTGACTCGGCCTTATTAACTATTCTTCTGTGTTTCTTTGTCCGTCTCTTGTTTCCCATCCCCTGCACCATAGTCAGTGTATATCGCAGTCATCGTGGTTGTCGCCCCACGGTTTAGCGTGGGTGAGGCAATAGGCAGGTATAGAGGTTGGGGTAAGCTCAGGGCTCACGTTCCTCTGTTGTCTGTTTATCCCAGCCTGACACTGACACTATGTGACACTAGAAGTGCTCTGGTTCACTTTCCACCTGAAACTCAACAAGGGTCACAGACCCCTAGACAGTATGTGGCCTCAATAGCAAATTAGGTGCTGATTATTCTGAAATGGGGAAAGGGGCTAGAAAAAAAACTGGCAGAATCTGAGAACCTGCTACACCCCGATAAAGAGAGCTGCATTTGTTGAAACTAAGTTTAATTTAGCATATAAATTTAAACGTGTTGTCCCATGAAAAATGTTCTACATTTTTAAACCAGAACCAGCATCTGAATGCTACTGTAAGTGTATGTAATTAAAAATTTTGAAGAACCACCAAGTTATTTAATAAAATGTATTTGTATAGCAACATGTACTGTTTGTAGTTTTTCCTTTTCTCCATGAACCTTGGTAACATAGCAGAGGTGGTCACACATGCTCAAATCCATCCTTCAACTGTCATCAGCCATACATATGTACTGTTAGAAGGTACAGGGATGCAACAGAACAAAAGCACACCTCTCTGAGGAAGGAGACACCCCCTTATAGGCAAAAGACCTGCAGTAGATAGGATACTGAGCTGCCAGCCTGAAGATAATCTACTAGAGCAGGGCTGACCAACCTGCGGCTCTCCAGCTGTTGCAAAACTACAACTCCCAGCATGCCCAGTCTGCCTACAGCTATCATCCTACAGCAGGGCATGGTGGGAGTTGTAGTTTTACAACAGCTGGAGAGCCACAGGTTGGCCAGCCCTGTACTAGAGCAATTGGGGAAATGAATGGAGGATATTTTAACCTTGTTAGAAAAGATTTTCATTTTATAGACTAACCATGGGATAACCCTTTTAAAGTGACTCTCAAGGAAGGTGGTGAAAATGCCCCTTTTAACAAGTATGGAAGGTGCTGACACCACTTCCAAAAGTTATAATTACCTAGTATCCACTGTTTTAGATCCCTGGGTGACAGGGGTGTAGCTAAAGGCTCATGGGCCCTGGTGCAAGAGTTCAGCTTGCCCCCCCCCCCCTTTCACTAAGCGCTGGTGCACCTAGCTTTTCTGCCGGCCAAGTCAAAAATTGCCCATGCCAAATTCTCACCCTAACCTTTTCCCTCCTAACATTACGTATATCACTACAGAACATACAGGGTAAGGCTACATTCACACCACAGTTGTTTTTTCAGCCTCCGATCTGCATATTTTGCATATATCAGTTGCGAACCCATTCACTTAAATGAACACTGTGTGCTGTCTGCATCTGTATGTCCATTCCTATTTTTGTCCGTTTTGCGGACAAGGATAGGCATTGTTACAGTGGATCTGAAAAAAAAAAAAACAGATGCCATACGGAACATTATCCTTTTTTTGCGGATCCGCAATTTGCAGACCGCAAAACACAACGTTCGTGTGAATGTAGCCTAATACAGCCCCATACCTCGTATATCCAGTGACGTTTCCTCTGATGTAGATCTTCTCTTTCTTCATCTTCTTCTTTCAGACCAGACGCCATTTCTCATCTCTGCAGTTTGACAGATAAAAATCTTAGTTTACTACTTTTCCATCATCCTCCCGTCTTCTGGACAAATCATCCTACCACCCCCAGTACTGTGCCACTAGTACCACACAGATAGTGCCCTTCAATAATTATTGGCACACAGTGTCCTAAAATAACTGCTCCCAGCAAATAGTGTCCCGTAATAGTGCGCCCAGTAATAGTGTAAACATGACACCCCCCAGAAATAACTGTGCTGATACTGTGCCAGGGTGCCCCCACAGTAATAGTGCTCCCCAAAGTCCCAACTAATAATTCTCTGCCAGAGTGCACTTGTTAGTAATAGTGCACCCAACAGTACTAATGTCCCCACTGTGCCCCAGAAGTAATAATGCTTCCAATGTGCTAGTAAGAAGTGCCCCCAAAATTTCACCCCAATAATGTGCCAGTAAGAAGTGCTCCCCACCCACAGATGCCCCCCAAATTATGTGCCAGTAAGAAATGCCCCAATAATGCGCCAGAAGTTCCCCCCATTGATTCCCTCCCAAAATCATGCGCCAGTAAGAAATGCCCCCAGTGCCCCATGTGCCAGTAAGAAATGCCCCAGTGCCCCATGTGCCAGAAAAATGCCCCCAGTGCTCCCATGCCATAAAGAAATGCCCCCAAGTGCCAGTAAGAAATGCCCCCAGTGCCAGTAAGAAATGCCCCCAGTGCCCCCATGTGCCAGTAAGAAATGCCCCCAGTGTCCCATGTGCCAGTAACAAATGCCCCCAGTGCCCCCATGTGCCAGTAAAAATGGCCCCAGTGCCTGTAATGCCCCCAATGCCAGTAAAATGCCCCCAGTGCCCCCATGTGCCAGTAAAAATGCCCCCAGTGCCAGTAAAAATGCCCCAGAGCCCCCATGTGCAGTAAAATGCCCCGGCCCCATGTGCCAGTAAAATGCCCCCATGTGCCCCTAAAAATGCCCCCCCAGTGCCCCCAATAGAGCTACGGTCCGTGCTACAATAAAAAAAAATTAACACTAATACTTATCTCCATCAGGCTGGCAGCGATGCGATGCAGGCCTCTTCCGGCCTGTGTCCCGTGCTTCCGGCGATACAGATGACTATGGAGATGAGCGCTTCCACAATGGAAGCTCTCATCTCCCTCTGCCCCGCCGCCGCCCCATCTGTGCGCAGGGCCGCGCCGCACCTGGCTAATTGGCGGTGCGGCCCTGAAAGTGGCAAGGGGGGCCCTCGGGGCCCCCCTGGCTTAGGGGCCCGGTCGCAACTGCGACCGCTGTGACCCCTATAGCTACGCCACTGCTGGGTGCTTTTACATGAGTGAAGCCCAGGAACCTGTACTGGAAAATACTGTTATAGAAAGTATGCAATACAGGCAAATTTTGGCTTCAGTATTTCTCTATTTCTTTCAAAATATAATAGACTCCATAATATAATAGACTCAAAATATAATAGCCTCCATTGACCTAAACACTGGTCATGAAAGAGAGTTATTAAAGTGTAATCTACTGCCAACACAAATCTTTGACTAATTATCAAACCATTTCACATTAAGCTTAAGGTCAAGGAAGTAAATAAAACTTAGGTTTAAAAGTCTATCTTGAAATATTATCCAGTGTTGCTTATATCAAAGTCAGTGTTTATGAAGTAAAGGTTCGATCTCTGTGGATTAGAAGCTGATATTTATACTGAAATGTCACCTAAACAGGAACACAATTTGAGTACAAAGCAGCATGTTCTATCAAATCTGTTAAAACTAAACCAAATATTCCTTTTAAAGTCTGTATGCCTTTCTTTTACTTGTAACTTGGACTCTTTCTCTCCACATAAAAATATGTTGTAGAATTTTATATAACATGCTTATTGCTGCATTATTCAATAAATAATAGTGTTTATAGTTAAATCCAGCTCATAATTATAAGCATTTGTTATATTAACACATTTTAAAAAATTCTTATGTTCTCAGATATTCACAGAATGTTGCATAGTTTAGCGCAACCTGCTGTTTGTATTGAATAGCTTTTCTGTGTCCACTTTGTTAAGCAGCCATCTTAGCACATCATAGAATCATTCTGTATACTTGAAGGAGTACAAAGGGACAAGACAGAGCATTTCTTTCCTTCTTTACACATTTATTGAGGTGGGTACAGAAAAATGTTCAATAGAGTAATCTAAAATGCAGATTTATCACTGTGGTTGATGCTGGACGATACATTTGGCACACCTTTAGGCTCCATTCACACGTCCTGTTTTTCTTTCCTGATTCGATCCTGATTTTTTCAGGACCCATTGAAATGAATGGATCCAGATCAGGAACAGGATCAAATCAGGAAAGAAAAACAGAACGTGTGAATGGAGCCTTAGTCTGTCTAGTCTATAAGTTTATACCATTTATTGGCTGGCTTACTTTTTTCACAAATTTTCCACACTTGTTTTCTGTTATGCCACACCACACCATCTTGTTAGACAAGCCACCCCCCCCTGCCAAAAAAAAACAAGCAATATGGTTCAAATCATGTACACCACTTTTTGATGCTAGAGTTCTTTAAAGGGAACCTGTCATCACCTTTCTGCTACCCATACTAACAGCAGAATAAAGTAGAGACAGGTGAGTTGATTTTAGCAGTCTGTCATTTATAAGTTAAAAGTAAGTGGTTGCCGAGAACCAACATCACAAACATTGCAGATTAGGCCTGGAAAAGAGTCAAATCTTCATGAGAAGAGTAGTTATTCATGAATTCCTGCTTTCCCTGCCTACCTGATGATTTACAGGCTTCTACCTAGTTTTCTCCCTTTCTCTCTAGGAGAGAACTGCCAATCATCAGCAGATGGGTGGGAGAGCAGGAAATTAGGAATAACCATGACTCTTCTCAGGTAGATTTGACTCTTTTCAAGGCCAGGGATGCAATGTTTGTGATGTTGGTTCTCAGCAACCACTTACTTTTAGCTCAAGAGAGACACACTGCTGAAATCAGCATTTCTGTCACTATTTTATGCTGACCTCAGTACAGTCAGCATAAAGTTGATGACAGGTTCCCTTTAAATTAGTAAATTTCTTCCAATAGGCCATGATTAAGAGAAGCAAACCAATCCAATAGAATCATCATTCAAAATTTAAATTCTATAGAAATTCAGGTTCTAATACTAGTGCAGTATAAAATTCTAATTCTAATACTGGAGCAGTACCCTAGTTTGTTATAGGAATGTATAATGCATTGCATGTTTTTTTTTTTATTATTCGTTTTGTTTTCTTTCTTAGCTCACTACTCCTTTTAGCGGCAAGCAATTTGCAATAGTCTAATTTCCTAACAATGGTATAAGGTAAATTATGCCTGAAAACTGGTAAAGTTGCATTAATAAGTATGCAAAATATGTGCATGCTAATAAATGGTCATCTATGACACATACTTTTATTCCTACTGTATCTTGTAAACAATAAACATAAGGTCACGTTCAGACATGGTTAATTTGTTGTGGATTTTCAATGTAAATTTCAAAGCAACACATACTGTATGTTCACAAAATCCTGTTCATTCACATACAGTGGATTCTTCCCACTGAATAACTAAGGTAAAACTGTAAACTGCGAATTGGGTGGTCAGGTGGGGGGGGGTTGGTTCTGTGCTAGATCTGAACATCATTCTAAATGCAGATTCATAAAAACTAAACATATTATACTCCTTAGCCCCTTCAGCACCCTGTTAACCCATTTTTCCATTTTTGTTTTTATTCCATGCCTTCCTAAAACTTTATTTTATTTTTAATTTTTTCATTTAATATTGCATACACTGTAGTGGGAAGCTGGAAAAAAATAGACTTAGGTGAAACTGGAAAAAAAAACACAGTTCTACAACGGTTTTATGACGTTCCATATGTAGTAAAACTAAGGCCTTATTCACACGTCAGTGTTTGGTCAGTGATTTCCATCAGTGACTGTGAGCCAAAACCAGGAGTGAAGTCTCCACAGACATAAGGTATAAGGGAAAGATCTGCACCTGTTCTGTGTTTAGAGCCGCACCTGATTTTAGCTCAGAATCAATGATGGAAATCACTGACCGAACACTGATGTGTGAATAAGGCCTAAGATCTAGTTAACACATCAGTTATTTGATCAGTTAATTCCATCAGTTATTGTGGGCCAAAACTAGGAGTGGAGGCTACACAGAGATGAAATGGAAAGATCAGCACCTGTTCTCTGTTTTTGACCCACACCTGGTTTTGGCTCACAATAATTAATGAAAATAACTGATCAAATAACTGATGTGTGAACAATCCCAAACCTGCAAACTTTATTTCCTGGGTCAGTAGGATTAAAATGATACCACATTTGTACATTATTAGAGTGTAGGAAGAGAAGCACGCTAGGCAGGGATAGAAATCGCTCAACAAAGACCCAAAAGCCCTTTTAAGAGCTATAATATCTGGCACAAACCAATATTTTATTATTTTTGAGGACTTTAAGCCGTAGACTCCCAGCGCCATACGGCGATGCGGACACATGGCGCCCGCTCGCACATGCGGCGGGCGTTATGGCCGGCAAGTCTCTGAGACTTGAGGGTACTTACCGCCATCGGCGGCGACTTCGTAGGCCTTTAGATGCTGTGATCACACGTGATCACGGCATCTAGTTGCGTCTAAACACGGAAGCGTACGCTTCCGGGTAGTGTACAGACACCCCGTGTGGCCAATCGGGATGTCTGTACACGATCTGAAAGCTGTAAACCTCGCTGATGAGGTTTACAGCTTTCAAAGTGCAATTCTTATTCTGGCCACTAGATGGAAGGCCAGGATAAGAAATGAGCAAATTCGGTCATTAAGTCAAAAATAAAAGACCCTCATTGCTCATAAAGAAAAAATAAAAAACACAATCTATTTGCTCATATTTGAGCTTTAAAATAATCACAAAAAATAAAAAAAATGTAAAAAAAATATATAAAAAATAAAAAAAATATAAAAGTTCAAATCAACCCCCTTTCCGTATAATTAAAAAATAAATACCTAAATAACAATAAATATAGACATCATGGGTATCACCGTGACCGAAAACGCCCATACTTTTAAAATAAAAATAAAAAAATTCCAATACAGCGAATTCTGTGGCGGAATAAAGCGTCCAAATGGCAATTCGCTGTTTTTTGTCGCTTTTTTTTTATAAAAAAAAATTAAATAGAAAGTGATCAAAAAGTCATACACACCCCAGAATGGTATCAATAAAAACTTCAGATCGCCCCGCAAAATATAAGCCCCCATACAGCTCCGTACACAAAAATACCAAAAAGTTATAGGGGTCAAGATTAGAGATGAGCGAGCACTAAAAGGCTTGTTATTCGAGACAAACTTTTCTCGATGCTCAGGAGCTCGTTTCGAGTAACGAACCCCATTGAAGTCAATGGGAGACTCGAGCATTTTTGAAGGGGACCAAGGCTCTGCCTAGGGAAGGCTGTGTGAAAACCTGGAAACCTCAGAAAATGATGGAAACACCACGGAAATGGACAGGAAACAGCAGGGGCAGCATGCATGGATGCCTCTGAGGCTGCCTAATCCCACCATTAACCCAAATTCTCCTGCAACAGCCTGGTGGGTACTCTCATGGCAATTGTGCTCACCCAGACCAAGAAAGGCGAGGCACATGCCCATCACATGTTAGGGAAGCACCCAAGTAGGTGCAACGAAGGTCCATCACCCATGCCCATGCTGGCACTGCTCTCCTATCCCCAGCCACACGATGCAGGCAAAAGCCTGACACAGCATGGCGGTGACACCAACAAGTGACCAAGTTAGATGAGGTAGCAGGTGAGACACCCAAAAATTTAGCCTGACGCAGCATGGCGGTGACAACAGAGTGAGTGAGTGACACTGCGGGAGCAGGCGAACCACATAAACATTTTTTGTGGCCCTGCATGGCGGCGGTGACAACAGAGTGACAGAGTTAGTATGCGGTAGCTGGTGAAGCACCCAAAAATTTAGCCTCACACAGCATGGCGGTTACACCACCAATGACTTTGTCTGACTGAGAATGCAGTGAAATGGCTCGGTGAGCGGACAATTGTAGGCGGCGCTGCGCTGCCCTGAGAGTGGCAGCATCTGTGGTCGACTTGCGGAAATGCGCACACATGCGGCGCACCTTGGTGAGCAAATCAGACAGATTGGGGTATGTCTTGAGGAACCGCTGAACTATGAGATTGAACACGTGGGCCAGGCATGGCACATGTGTCAGTCTGCCGAGTTGCAGAGCCGCCACCAGGTTACGCCCGTTGTCACACACAACCATACCTGGCTTGAGGTTCAGCGGTGCCAGCCACATATCGGTCTGCGCCGTGATGCCCTGTAACAGCTCTTGGGCGGTGTGCCTTTTGTTACGTAAGCTCAGCAGTTTGAGCACCGCCTGCTGGCGCTTAGCCACGGCACTGCTGCTACGCCTAGAGCTTCCGACTGAAGGCACCGTGCCCACGGATTGTAATTCGGAGGAGGAGGTTGAGGAGGAGGAGGGGTCGGAGGAGGAGGCATAGTACGTCTGAGAGACCGTGACCGAGGTAGGCCCCGCAATCCTCGGTGTGGGCAGTACATGAGCGGCCCCAGGGTCAGACTCGGTCCCAGCCTCCACCTAATTAACCCAATGTGCCGTCAGTGATATATAGTGTCCCTGCCCGGCAGAACTTGTCCACGTGTCCGTAGTTAGGTGGACCTTCTCAGAAACAGCGTTGGTCAGGGCACAGATGATGTTCTGTGACACGTGCTGGTGTAGGGCTGGGACGGCACATTGGGAAAAATAGTGGCGGCTGGGGACCGAATACCGAGGGGCAGCCAACGCCATGAGGTTGCGAAAGGCCTCGGTCTCTACCAGCCTATAGGGCAGCATCTTCCGGCTCAGTAATTTGGAGATGTGGACGTTGAGGGCTTAGGCATGTGGGTGGGTGGAACTGTATTTCCTCTTGCGCTCCAGCGTCTGCTGTAAAGACAGCTGAACGCTGCGCAGGGACACATTGATGGACGCTGTGGAGGATCGTGGAGGTGAAGGTGCGGTTTTCCGGTGGGAGGCGCTCGTGCCGGGGTCCTGGGCAGGGGGTTGACTAGCAGAGGCAGCGAGTGACACAGGGGAAGGAGCAGTGGTGTGACCCGCAGGAGGTGAACGGCCTTGGTTCCATTGAGTGGGGTGTTTAGCACTTATATGCCTGCGCATGCTGGAGTTGGTTAGGCTAGTAGTGGTGGCACCCCTGCTGATCCTGGTGTGGCACAGGTTGCACAACACAGTCCGTTGGTCATCCTCAATTTCTTTAAAGAACCTCCAGACTTGCGAACATCTAGGCCTCGCCACGGGAACTTCACTACGTGAAACAGTTGCTGCTGATGCACCAGCTCTGGCCCTGCTTCTCCCTCTGGCCACACCACTGTCTCTTCCAACCTGTTCTGGTGCAGCACTTGCCTCCGCCACAGAAGCGCTGTCTTCACTCGGCTTATCAACCCAGCTTGAGTCAGTCACCTCGTCATCCTCCAATTCCTCAGTCTGCTCCCCCTCGGACTTCCTGCCCTGACAACAACTTCACCACTGTCTGACAACCATGTCTCCTCATCGTCCGACACCTCTTTACAAACTTCTTCAACTAGGTCAACAATGTCATCATCCTCACCCACAGACTGCGAAGTTGGAAAACTTGGGCATCAGGAAGGAGGTCAGCAGCAACCTGAGAAGTGGTTTGTGACTCTGGGAAGGGTCCAGAAAACAGTTCCTCAGAGTATGCCGGATCGCATTTCAAATTTTCCTGGGAGGGGGCAGACTGGGGGGAAGGAGGTTGAGGTGGAGGAGCCAGAGGAGTGCTCCCTTGGGTAACGTGGGTGGACTGCGTGGAAGACTGACTGGTGGACAAATTACTTGAAGCATTGTCCGTAATCCACGACATCACCAGTTCGCACTGTTGTGGTTTTAACAGTCCTTTACCACGTGTCCCTGTAAGTTGAGACATGAAGCTAGGGAGTGTAGCTCTGTGGCGTTCCCCAGCTCCCTCATCAGGAGTTACTGTCTCACCCTGCCCAGGACCACGGCCTCTGCCCCCTGCAGTAATTGAATGCCCACGCCCACGCCCTCGACTCTTAGCCCTGGGGTTCAACATTTTCTTTATATAAGTGTATTATATAAAAAAAAAATGGGCCTGCTGTACTGAAACCCTCAAATTTGTTTAATCTGAACAAGTTAATATATAGGTGGATAAGTTAGAGCAAAATTACGTATGTTATTACGTACCGTGCAGTATGGAGCAATTACACTGAAACTATTAGATTAGGCAGACTTGGTCTGCTTAAGTGCAACCCAGACAAATGTCGCACAGAGATTTTTCTAATGTAGCTGTATCAGTGAGAGCAAAATACCTTTTTTTATTACGTGACGTACAGAATGGGTCACCTGGACAGAAAATACGGATTGTGCTTTGTGGTGACTGGACAGCTGAACTGTGACACACAGAATGATTCCACACAGCTGTATGAAATGGATTTGTATCACTGAGATAAAACGACAGAAAAACTATTTATTTTTTTTTTTTTTTTTAACGTGACGTGCAGAATATATCAGAGAGCAAACTCAGCCCCTGCTGACTGTGGCTATATTAAGTGCAACCCAGACAAATGTCGCACAGAGATTTTTCTAATGTAGCTGTATCAGTGAGACCAAAAGACTTTTTTTTAATAACGTGACGTACAGAATGGGTCACCTGGACAGAAAATATGGATTGTGGTTTGTGGTGACTGGACAGCTGAACTGTGACACACAGAATGGTTCCACACAGCTGTTATATAAGGTGATAGCTGCACTACTAGTTCCAGCCAGCCGAGCCAGGAGACAAAAAAAAATGTATTGTAGCCCTTAGAAGGGCTGTTGGGTTCTTTTGAGATCACTCCTGCCTAACAAAGAACTAAATTCAGGGCCTAACACTCTCCCTGAAACGCAGCAGATCTGTCCCTAACGACATCCAGGCAGTGACTGAGCCAAGCACGCGGGCAGTCACTAGTATATTCCAGGGTCACCTGATCAGGCCAGCCAACCCCTGCTATCAACATGTAAGGGCCCGACGTGATGCTGGGTGTATCGCAGAGTCTCCTGGCTTGTGATTGGCTAAGTTTATAAGCGCCAAAAATTCAAAATGCGGGAGATGCCATTTCCTCGAGCATGGCGAGATACTCGTCCGTGCAGCAAGCACTTACGAGTACCCTAATACTCGAATGAGCACCAAGCTCGGACGAGCATGCTCGCTCATCTGTAGTCAAGATATGACAACAAAAAAAAAAAAAGGCCAACTGTATAATTATTTTATCACTATCAAAACGCAGGAAAAACTATACATATTAGGTATCGCCGGATTTGTACTGACCAGTAGAATGAAAGTAACTGGTCAGTTTTAATGAACATCGAATGTTGTAAATAAGAAACCAGTAGAACTGTAGCGGAATAGCGTTTTTTTTGCAATTTCACCAGATATGGAATTTTTTTCCTGCTTCCCACTACACCGTATGCAATATTAAATGGTGGCGTTGGAAAGTACAACTTGTCCCGCAAAAAACAAGCCCTCATACAGCTATGTGAACAGAAAAATAAAACAGTTATGGCTGTTTGAATGCAGGGAGCGCAAAACGAAAACGCAAAGCCGAAAAAACCTCCGGGACTGAAAGGATTAAAGGTGGTGAAAATAGCGCTAGGTGGCCTGCCATTAACGCCACATGCGCTGCTGCAGCAAGGAGGGACATACACTGTAGAGAAGCACGCTAGGCACGGATAGAAATCGCTCAAAAAAGACCCAAAGCCTTTTTAAGGGCTATTATATCTGGTTTAAAGGTGGTGAAAATAGCACTAGGTGGCCTACTATTAATGCCACCTGTGTTGCTGCTGCATGTTGTAGGATACACTCTGTATACTATATACCTGACATACTTTGCTATAATTTCTGCTGTTAAGCACGCAGTACTTCTTTTGTGTCTTACTGTATAACATTTGCGCAAGGAGGGACTTGTGTAGGGATAGAATTTCTATAGGCAGGGTTAGTATCATTGTTCAAAAGACACAAATCCTTCTGAATTTTTTTTTGTGGCAAAAAGAACCCAGGTGTGCCCTGTCAGTTCCTCATTTGCGTCTGCAGTTAAATTTTGCCAAGGAGGGCATTAAACTATAGGGATAGGATTTGGGTAGGTAGAAAGATTGTTTCTGTTCCAAAAAGACCAAACTCCATTGTGAAATACGTCTGCTTTTTTTATTGGGTGGCAAAAAAAAACCCCCAAGTGTGCCCTGTCAGTAACGCTAGGTGCACAGTGTATTACAACCGTTCAAAAGTCTATGTAGCTGATATCCGTT
This sequence comes from Rhinella marina, assembly GCA_900303285.1. NCBI lineage: Eukaryota > Metazoa > Chordata > Amphibia > Anura > Bufonidae > Rhinella > Rhinella marina. Next base: position 304 of record ONZH01019697.1, on the reverse strand, counting down.
GTTACATTTAATACCGTTAATTTAGGCCGCAGTTCCTCATTTGCGTCTGCAGTTTAAGCAAGTAGGGAATAGGATTTGGGTAGGTAGAAAGGTTGTTTCTGTTCCACAAAGAAACAAAAGTACATTGTGAAATACGTCTGCATTTATTTGTTTGGGTGGCAAAAAAAACCCCAAGTGTGCCCTGTCAGTAACGATAGGTGCACAGCGTATTACAACCGTTCAAAAGTCTATGTAGCTGACATATCCGTTGTTACGTTTAATACCGTTAATTTAGGCCGCAGTTTCTCATTTGTTCCTCATTTGC